>JAAGEH010000197.1:2279084-2416566 GCA_011751065.1 Lasiurus cinereus | reverse complement strand
TCAAATAGAGGTCAAAGTGATAGAATAGTGGCTCCTTTGGGGGGGGGCAGCTGGGAGGGGATATGAGGAGGCTCTTAAAGCATTTTGTGTGTTGATCTAGATGCAGTGTTCATTAGCAAAAACTTGTCAAGCCCTTTCTTACACGTTAGATTCAAGTACAGAAATAAATAAATAATGAAAGAAAACTTCATTGCACTCATCATACCTTGGTTTCACCCCAGGTGGCCTTGCCAAAATTCTCAGCATACTCTTCGTCATCTGTGATCAGGAAGTTATCGAAGATGGTTCCAGATCTCACCTGCAGATGAAAATAGGGCCTTACTTATTGGTGTGAGAAATGTAACAACTTTCCACCAAGCAACAATTATATTCTTCTCAGTACTGTGACAGTAATTAGTTCTCAAAAACAGCACATGCTTAAACCCATTTCTAGAATGCTGTTCCCTCCAGGGCACTGTTTGTCAACTTGGCTGACTATTGGGATCACCAACATTTTTGAAACTCCTGATGCCTGGTCTTAACCTTAGGGATGCTGCTTTAACTGGTCTGGGAGCTGCCTGGGCATTGAGATTTTGAAGAGCACCCCAATGCCTGGAGTACTCAGCACTATTTAAGAGATGCAGTTCAAGAACCTTCCTGTGCAACGTGTGGGCTGTGGACTGGCAGCAACAGCACCACCTGGAAGCCTGGTGGTAATGCAGAATCTCAAGCTACACATCAGACATGCTGCATCAGAATCTATAATCTTGTCCTAAAGCTGATGGACCCACAGGTCAGCTAGGAGCCGAGGAGTAACCAATTCTGCAGAGGCAGACAGGATGTGCTCAGAGGGTGAGGAGGTCATCTGTTTTGGCCACAGCCTTGGGTCCAGCTATAGGTACCAGGCACATAGCAGGAGTTCAAGAAATACTAGCTATGTAAATTAAGGAATTTTCTGGTAGCTGAAATTCAGTTATTAAACTAAAGTAAATTTAAACCCAGTGACCTGCCAAAGCTCCAGCCCGATGGCACCAATATTCTCAAATTCTGAAAGGTCGTATTCCGTCAAATAGTGGGTGTTTTTCATCTTTTGATGGAGCCAAACATCTTTATCTATTCCCTCTGGTTTCAGGCCATCCTGCAACAACAAACCGCATGTGGTGGTCCCCAGTGATGCAGAAGAGGAGGGGCAGCTCAGGGGTGTCACAGGAAGAGGATGCCGCCATATACCTGGTATGGAGGTTTCTGAAGCATTGACGCCTGCCAGTCACCATCCAGTTCACTGTTCCAGTCGCTTGGCTTGCTGGCACTGGCATCCAGAAAATGTTTCTCCCAGTCCTTAAAATATTTGTAAGGAAAAAAAAAAAGATTCTCAGATTTGAGAAAGGAAATTCTTAGCTACCAGGAAATGGCCAGGCCTGTGACCCAGGTTGCTATTTCCTCATCTCCTTCTCAATTTGGTGTTTGAAGGGCCGAGTGCTCAGGGTCCAGATACCACAGAGGGCCTTGGGACCATGCATTCATTGCCAGAATGTTCTCTCTAATAACACCCCTCCCCACCACCCCATGTGACAGTACCACTTTCCCCATGCTATTGACAGGAATAGCAATGTGGAAAACTTGAAATAGTGCCTAAAGGTAAAATGATGGGCAAAAAGTGATGATGGAAGAAGGGACCACACATTCACTGATTGTTAGCTGAAATCTGTCTTACATCACAGTCACACATGAACAATTCCAGAGAGAAACTGGATAACTAAAAAATGTCCCAATATTTGCCAGGATAGCAGTAGAAAAGCAATTACTATTGAGTCATTTTATAGATATAGAAACACCTAATACACACAAAAATAATATATACACACACACTCACACACACATACACATATATATATATAGTTAAATATACAATCTATGCATAATATATATAAATATATATATTCAAGTTTATACAAACTCACATATATACATATCTATATACATATATGTATGACTTAGTAGGTACTGAATAAATAGTTGTTGAATAATGGATAAGAAAAAATTGCTTAGATTAATATTCAGATCAACATATATAAAAGCATAAAATTTGTATACAACGGTGCTTTCTCTTTTAGAACTGAAAAATTATAAACATTTTTTAAAAATATATTTTTTATTGACTTCAGAGAGGAAGGGAGAGGGAGAGAGATAGAAACAATGGTGAGAGAGAATCATTGATTGGCTGCCTCCCCCACTCCCCCTGTTGGGGATGGAGCCCCAAACCTGGGCATGTGCCCTTGAACAGAATCAAACTCAGCACCCTTCAGGCCAACACTCTATCCACTGAGCTAAACTGTCTAGGTGGTCAGCAAACTCATTAATCAACAGAGTCAAATACCAATAAGTACAATTGAAATTTCTTTTGAGAGCCAAATTTTTTAAACTTAAATTTCTTCTAACATCACTTCTTCAAAACAGACTTGCCCTGGCCGTAGTATTTTGTGGAAGAGCCACACTCAAGGGGCCAAAGAGCCGCCTGTGGCTCAAGAGCCACAGTTTGTGGACCACGGGTCTAGGGCAACATTTTTAACTTAGCAGCTTTTCCATGATACTCTTAACTTCTTAACAACTGAAACATGGGAACTAGTCACCTCTCCTACTGCTTTTTGTTGTTGTTGCTAATTATCACTAAGGATATTTTTCCATTGATTTAAAGAGAGGAAGGGAGGGAAACATCGATGTTAGAGAGACACATCAATTGGTTGCCTCCCATACAAGGCCCAACTAGGGTTGGGGATCAAGCCTGCAACCGAGGTACATACCTTTGACTAGAATTGAACCTTGGCTCTATTTATTGAGACAAACTAGCTAGGTCTCTTCTACTGTTGTTGTTCGTTTGTTTGTTTGAATATATTTTTATTGATTTCAGAGAGGAAGGAAGAGAGAGATAGAAACATCAATGATGAGAGAGAATCACTGATCAACTACCTTCTGCATGTCCAACACTGGGGATTGAGCATGCAACTCATGCATATGCCACAACCAGGTATTGAATGAGGAACTATCGGTCCCCAGGTTGAGGCTCAACCACTGAGTCATGCCAGCTGGACTCTCCTACTGCTTTTTGACCCAGACCCACAAATGACAACCATGAACCACCGTTGTGTTGGAATCCAGAAAATAATTACAATTCAATCTGAGTAGCAGGCTCTCTAGTAGGTTTTCAGATTGTAATGCCATAAAGAACTAATTTGTTTAGGAGCTCATAGGGGTCTGAGCATAGGGATAAAACAGCCAATCCAGAAAGGAGCTTCTGAAAGACTAATTAGCCCTTTGAGGATCTGTCTCCACCCAAACTGCTGGGGTTTTTGTTGTTGTTGCTGTTGTTTTGGGCCATTCTGGGCCTTGTTTAAAGTAAGTGTTTTTTTTGTGTGAACACTCCATTTTTTGGTTTGTTTTTAAGGTAAGAACAGGAGGGGGGAACTTTGCCTTTTTTTCCTCCTTGAGATATAATGGAAAAACTTTTATGTTGGGGATTTGCTCTAATCTGAAGGTATTTTCATTGATTGGACATAATTGATTCCAAATTTAAAGAACTTAACTTTCAATTATCTATGGGGGAAAAAGGATTGCCAAATAACTTAATAGTCTAAACCAGTGGTCGGCAAACCGCAACTTGCAAGCCACATACAGCTCTTTGGTCCCTTGAATGTGGCTCTTCCACAAAATACCATGGCCTGGGCGAGTCTATTTTGAAGAAGTGGCGTTAGAAGAAGTTTAAGTTTAAAAAATTTGGCTCTCAAAAGAAATTTCAATCACTGTACTGTTGATATTTGGCTCTGTTGACTAATGAGTTTGCCGACTACTGGTCTAAACAAGATGCCATTTTGATTTAATAATTATATTAAGTCTATTCTGAAGTATTTGGTTATTACATAGCAATGCTACTAATAAGTTCTATGTTGTTAGAAATTAATTATAGATATCAACCCAGTACTCGTAGTTATGGCAAAGATGACTGTCTTCAGATAAATGGCTCAGGTTCTGGTATAGTGTTTGATACTCAAAACAAAATGTTACAACAATAAAGAATCACAGACTGATCCTAGTCAGTTTGACTCAGTGGATAGAGTGTCAGCCTGCAGACCTAGGGGTCCCGGATTCAATCCCAGTCAAAGGCATGTACTTTAGTTGCAGGCTCCTCGTCGGCCCGGGCCCTTGTCAGGGCACATGAGGGAGGCAATCAATTATTGTGTTTCTCTCATATCACTATTTCTCTCTGTCTTTCCCTCTCTTTTCCACTCTCTCTAAAAATCAATGGAAAATATATCCTGGGGTAAGGAAAATAAAAACAAAAAACAGAAACATAGACTGAAAAAAAGGGGGGGGGGCTGTAGTGGATAATTCCAAAAAAAGATTTATCTATCTCCTAAATCTGGGAATGTGAGCTTAAAAGGGAAGGTGTGGGGTGGAGGGTCTTTGCAGATGTAATTAATTATAAGGATCTCAAGGCAACTCAATTGGATTATTCAGGTGGTCCTTAAATCCAATGCTAAATGTCTTTATAGGAGACAGAAGAGACACAAGAAGAGGAAAAGGCCATGTGGAGATGAAGCCAGCCAGAGAGACTGGAGTGATATGTGTACCACCCAAGGAATGCCTAAAGGCCACACACACTGGAAGAAGTAAGAAAGGATCCTCCCGTAGAACCTTGAGAGGGAGCGTGGTCCTGCCTGCCAACACACTAATTTCTAACTCTGCTTTCAAGAACTATAAAAGAATACATTTCTGTTTTTTTTTTTAATATATTTTATTGATTTTTCACAGAGAGGGAGTGAGAGGGATAGAAAGTCAGAAACATCCATGAGAGAGAGACATCGATCAGCCACCTCCTGCACACCCCACACTGTGCCCGAAAGCAAGGCACATGCCCCCGACCGGAATCGAACCCGGGACCCTGCAGTCCGCAGGCCGACGCTCTATCCACTGAGCCAAACCGGTCTCGGCCATTTCTGTTTTTGAGAAATGATAGAAAGGGTCCCGGGTTTGATTTTTGTTAATCCTCACCCCAGGATATTTTCCCATTGATTTTTAGAGAGTGGAAAAGCGGGAGAGACAGAGAGAGAGAAACATCCATATGAGAAAGTGACATCGATTGCTTGCCTCCCGTAGGAGCCCCAACCAGAAAATAGAAAAACCTTTATGTTAGGGATTTGCTCTTTGTGATGCTTTGCTACAGCAGCCCCAGGAAACATACATTTATATGTTTATAGATCTTGGTTATCAATCACAAGTATGAGACCACAAAAATATTTCATATTCAAATGCAGAATAACACAAAAAAAAAATTTTAAGGTTGCAGACACATTTAATTTTGGTTAAGAAGAACAAACCATACTTGCTTTGATCTCAAATATTATAAAACTTTTTCACAATACCTTGAGGCATGCAGATCTGTGGCTGGTTTCAGCACATATGCACTGGAGAGAGTATTTTGATCATTATGTTGTTGTCATCATGATTACCCGCCATGCAGCAATCATATAGGACCTAATACATACAAATTTTGCTTGCACACTTTCTAAAATTGTTTGGGAAAAATCCACACCTGGAGTGTGTCCTCTTTCTCCTGCTCCCAGTCCATGGACTCTGCTGAAGACTTCTCCATCTTCTTCAGTGATGTTAAGTTCCAGTCATACTCAATGCTGCCGGATTCAATCACTTGGCCATCAATTTTCACTTCGTAAGTGAGATCTGGTCTTAAGATCAAAGTGTAGAGGTGTGTAAAGCCATCAACCTGCACATTTTAGGGAAGGAAAGGATGACAGGGAGATGTTTCAAGGCAGGTCTAAACATGCAGTTTAAGATATCATCAGTCAAAGACTTGTTATAAACAGAAAGAAGAGGGGTTGTAAGATAGGGCACTGTAACGGTGTAACAAAAGCATTGCCTCTTCGAGGAACAATGCTACTGGCAGCCTTCTCTTGAGTGGCTGATTACCTTTTGGGCAAAGATATTGGCCCCCACTATAATTCTACAGGCAGTTACGATGGGGCAGTTGGTGTAAACCATGGAACAATAGCGTTGTTTATGAAAAGTCATGTTGAAAACTACTTCCTGTTCTATATCCTGAAAGATTCCTAATGAAGTCTGTTCCATTTCTTTCTTTCTATAATTTTGTTTTGAATCCTTACCCAAGAATATGTTTATTGATTTTAGAAAAAGGGAGAAGGTGAGAGGGGGGGAAGCATTGATCAGCTACCTCCCATACATGCCCTGACTGGGGACTGAACTGCAACATAGGTGTGTGCCCTGACCAGAAAATCAAACCCACAACCCCTTGGTGTGTGAGACAACATCCAACCAGGGCTCCGCTCTATTTCTACTCTAGGGGAGAACTTTCTGATGCTCTGAGCTATCCAACAATGGAAGCTCTGTGAGGGCAGCCTAGTGTCTCTCTGGGTCACGATTAAAGCCCTGGGCCCGAAACAGGAAATTATTCAACAAATATGCAATTAAGGATGGGTTGGGGGTGGGTTATGGGTGCCTAGGGAGGTGAGGGTGCCCAGGATATACCTGCCTGTCAATAGCAGAGGGGAATCCTACTGGGCTTCTCAAAGCACAACCCATAGCATCAGCATCACTGGGAAATGTAGGTTCCCACATGGGTCCCAACGTACTGCGCTGGAACCTGGTGGGCCCTTCAGTAATTTTCACGGGCCCTCCAGGGACACTGACACTGTTCAGGTTCAGAGCCACTGCCCCAGCATCTTAAAGAGCCTGTGTCAGGAGGATTCTCTCCCTAACAAGAGCCAAAGCTAAAGGCTTCTTCAGTTCTTGCCTGTTGTGCCCTGCTGGATAGGCCACTGCTGTCCACACAGTGGCAAATGGCTTGTCCAAGATCAACAATACAGTCTGCTTGGTGTGACAGTTGAATACCAATGTTCTCCCCCTGCTCTCTACTGGCCTTCTTCTCAACTCCCTTTCCTAATTTCACTTTGGGCTCCCTGGCCCCAATGGCTGGGGCTCCCCAGGATTTGGCTATAAGAGCAGATTATATTTACTCCCAAACATATGCAAACAGCTCCAAAAGGCATCTTTAATCCCAACTATCTACCTGAGCTTCAGACCTGCTTCCAACAACTTACTGACACTACTATCTGGATGTCTGCTAGAATTTCACCCCTAACCATTCAACATGATCCCCCAGTCTGCCCTAGTCCCTCCTTGACCTTTGTTTCCCTTCCTAATTAACAGTAATGCTACTGAAAGTCATTGTCCACATCCTTAGTACCCACATTCCAAACATCATAAAGTGTGCCACGACAGCACTGCCACGGGTGAATCTGAGAAGGGGCAGTGAAGGATTGAAGAAAAGACAGACAAGAGAATACAGCTGGGGCTCAGTGGATCTCCTATGCCTAGATGAGGACATAAAAGACCCAGCCTGCAAGCTGATGCTTTATTTTATAGTCTGATTAAAACAAGGGTAGATTAACATGTATACAAATGTTCTTGTTTTTGGCAACACTTGCTGCACCTCCCACAGCCATTAGCTACTTAGGAAGGAATTAGGTAGGGCTACAAGGTCAGGCTTAATTATGCTAACAGAGCTCTGCCCTCCAAGCTGGGACTTGTGGTTCTGCCACAGGCCAGCCCAAGGCTTGACCCTAGAGCTGCTTCCTACAGTAAAGTCCTCTGGACCCCACTCCTGAATAATGTCAAAACGCTCCTATGGTCTGCATTCCCCCAGAGCCTGGGCCCACCATCTCACCTGTTGTCCCTGCCTGTTGATGACCCTGTCCCCCACCCTCTCCAGAACATCTGAGCTATTTTTCTAACACGCACTTCAGACCCCTGGAGGTCTGACCACCACCTGCAGGAAAGGTTCTTGCCCTTTCCTTTCCACATCACAGAATGAATCAGAACCCTATGAAAATAATGGTACTCCTCACTGGGAAGACCTGAATGCTGACTAGCTGCTGTGAATTGGTGCTCCTTCAGCAGATGGGTGTTATTTTTCTAACAGATTACAGAAACAGCAGCACATGTCTGAGGAAGTCATCAGCCTTGGGTGCCCTCAGGGCGCTGTAGGCTTGTTGACCCCAGGTGGTCATGCTTTGGCCTCCCAGGTATGATCTGGGCTGAACCTCACAGCCTCCACAGTGTCTCTCCCACATACCTGATGTGCAACTGAACAATTTCTTGGGACTCAATCGTAAAGACCTGCCCTTTGGTCCAAACACTAAGTGGAAGGAGAAAGATTAATATTGTGAGCTTCCAGTCGCCCCACGGGAGGGGTGCATAGGGTGAGGGGGGAGCTCACAATACAAGTGAACCTCAACATCAGTAGGTGGGAGCCCAAGAGGGATGGTGCTACCAATGGAGACTCACTGGGGTTTTGTGAAGAGATCTACTACTCCCTGCTTGGTAGGACTGACTAAGGGAGAGTTACAGATGCTTCCACTCCGTGCTGTCAGTGATTGTGAAATACACTAGAGCCTCCTGCCCAAATTCACGCAGATTCACAGCAGCCTCTGATGTTGGAGCCCTGGACCCTGGGGGTGTCTCAGGGGACAGGTTCCTGTTTCCTGGTGCTTATATGCAAATGAGGGGGGCATTGTAGAACATACTTCCCTTCCACAGACCCACATGCCAGAGACTTAACACAGGCCACCTCATTGGAGAAGCCCTAGGTGGGGCCATTGAGTTCTAAAGCAGGCCCTAAGACCTAAAGTCATTTTCACAGATCCCCTGGGTAAAAAAGTAAAAGTGTATGCTTTCATTTTAGAAATTTTTCTATTTTAAATGTTTGGCATTTTGAAGATTCATTTCTCCAATTAATTTTCAGGAATAAAGGAATGAAATCAGAAATATTTCATTCTTTAATAATGATGGCTACAGCTAAAATGTGACTGCTTTGTTGTAACCCTGATGGGGCAAATTATAAATCGATGCCATAGCTCACAGTAAAAAGTGAATGTGCCCTCCCAATGGGAAAAAACTCCAGAAACCAAACCAGAGTAATGGACAAGTGTCTCTAATGCGCCTGCTAAACTAGAGGGCAGGGATGGGTATGTTTGCTATGACCCATCTCTGGCTCTTAAATATTTTAAGATCAAAACTACTCTCTCTAAACTTATGTTACTATCTGACAAGAGTTAACACAATCACTGATTTAAATATAAAATCAGCCCGAACGGACATGGCTCAGTGGTTGAGCATCAACCTATGAACCACAAAGTCAGGGTTTGATTTCAGTCAAGGGCACATGCCTGGGTTGTGGGCTCCATCCACAGTGGGGGCGTGCAGGAGGCAGATGATCAATGATTCTCTTTTATCATTGATGTTTCTCTCTCTCTCTCTCTCTTCCTTCCTCTCTGAAATCAATAAAAATATATTTAAATAAATATATATATACAAAATAATTTACCTTACACCTGATAGGTTTCTTGTTTGAATGATACTGATTCTTGAAATGTAAAATAACATGAACTTTCTTGATATCAAATCCACAAATATCAGGTCCTACAAAAAAAAAAATTAGCTGCTCTCAATTTCCCTGCATAATGCATTACCACAACATACCCCCAACCATTCTCCAGACATAATATCCAAGGCACAGGAAGCTTACATGCCCAGAAATGATCAGATGCTTACATGGAAATATTTAAATGGATATTTCCCATTTGTATCACCTGAGAAAGTGATACCATTCTCAGTTCAGGTCATTTCTCTGTTCCCTGCAGCCACTTTGGACTCAAGTGTAAATAAGCATAAGAAAAGGTTTAACAATCTAAAAAGCAACCTTGACATGCTGCCTGAGTCTGGGGTCCTTGCTCGGAAGCTTTGACCAGTGTACCTATACCCAGGTGAGGGCTTTGGAGCTGGACTGACAGGCTCTGACCTCAGCTCTCATTCAGTTTTGAGACACAGTTGCAACTATGCAGCCTCCCTATGCCTTAAGTTAATTTTGACTTCACAAAGCTATTATGCCAATTAAATGGGCTAATGTTTGTTTATTTTTAGTACATTTACTGATTTGAGAGAGAGAGGAAGGGAGAGGAATAGAAACATTGATGAGAAACATCAATTAACTGGCTGCCTCCTGCACACCCCCTACTGGGGATGGAGCCCGTAACCTGGGCATGTGTCCTAACCCGTAATCAAACTATGACTTCCTGATTCATGTCAATGCTCCATCACTGAGCCACACCCATCAGGCTATTTATTTATTTATTTTCAGGCTGTCTCTGTGCCAAGAGTCAGCCTGAGAAGTAAACTTAAGGTCTTCTCAGGTCTTTTCTGAGTCTTTCCCTGAGCATGTGTGGTTACTTTCTAATTTTCCCTGCATAAATGTCCTGATGGTTAATGTCTGGCTTCCTGAGGGGAAAGGGAAATAATGAGGGGAGGGGACTGCTGGCCTTTTACTTCCCCCGGAAGTCACTTTGGCTGGAGGCAGAGAGGGTTACAATAGTGAGGGAGATACACAAAAATGGCTGCCCCTCTCTGTCCCCACCCTTGTGACCAGAGGCACCAATCGGTGATCAGAGCTCAGATCCCAAATATTTTGAGGGTAGAGTCCTTTCTGCCCACCCTAGCTCCTGCAAGCTGTGTATAAGCTGCTCTAGGAACACCTGCCCCGCTGCATTAGGGGCGGGAGGTGGGGATATGCTATGTGCTGAGGGCTAAATGGGCTGAATTTAACCTTGCTGGTTTCCTCTGGAAATTGCAATCCTTCCACAGACTCCAGAGTTCCAAAATATTTAAATTGGGCAGTTTCTGCCAGTAGAATTGTTGTCTAGGTGGGGAAACAGATGCCTACTGCTTCCTACTCTGCCATCTTCCCAGAATCCTCTTCATTCATAAAGCTTTTGGATCTCACACTTTGGTTATGTCTAGTTTCTATGGCCCAATGTGGTCTCTTCCCATTCCAGCACAAATTTTAATCAAGTTCCCCTGATGTTGGGAGACATTTACTGTATTCCAGGGTCAGCCAGTTTTTTTCTGTGAGGGGCAAGACTGTTATTATTTTTGGCTTTGAGGCCATATGGTCTTTTTACAATGACTGTACTCTGCCACCACTGTTTAAAGCAGCTCTAGACAAAATGCAAATGAACTGAGTGAAGCTGTAGCCAGTAAGACTACTATGAGTTTCATATCATTTCCATGTGTCAAAAGTATTATCCCTCTTAAGATTGTTTTCAGTCACTCAGAAATATTAAAAGCCATTCTCAGCTCATGCACCATAACAGACACAGGCTGTGGCCTGATCTGGCCCATGGACAAGGTTTTCTGACTCCTGATATATTCAGAATATTTGGCTCTACATTAATGTTAAACAAGTAACTTTCTCTAATGTATAACAGAATGACTTTTTATAATGTTAAATAGATTTAACAGTACTAAAAACCTTTGGTCAGGCATACACAATACTACCATCTTAGCAGTCTTGATGTAAGAATTCCTTAGGTGGAAGGATTTTCAGTCACCAGAAACGGTTGCTTTGTACTACCTGAACTCACCAAACATAACATAGTACTGGGACTTCCCATTCAGGTTCTTCTGGTCTACATCCGAAGGGAAGATCTTAATGTAGCCCCCTCCACAGTCCATCTTCTGCTCGTGTTTCACTGTGTACTGTATGACCAACGTCTTCCCTTTATTGCTAAATGGTTTAAACCGTGCAGAGATGGCATAGAACCGGCCATTTTGAGTGGTTTGCAGACCTTCAAACAAAAAACACTCATGAAAGACTAGGAGAGACAGTGCTCAGTGATTCAGATAAATTATTCTTTCTCTTACTCCCAATAATAAGCATCTACAGTCCATTTGTACAATATACAATGGACATGACACAGAACTTCTTTGTTACACTCAGATGTTTTTGTACTTAATATACCATTGTAATGTTATAAAAGCACTTTAGCACTAAGTGACAAATGTGTATTCTAATGATAAATAAAAGATTAATTTTGCTTCCATTCATCTTCCAAGGGGTGGGGATATATAAGGAAACTTGTGTAGCAACTGAATTAAAATACAAAGCATTCTACTTCTTTTTAAAAAAATATATTTTGTTGACTTATTAGAGAGGAAGGGAGAGGGAGAGTTAGAAACATCGATGAGAAAGAAACATCAATCAGCCGCCTCATGTACCCCCCACTGGGGATGTGCCCTCAACCAAGGTACATGCCCTTGACTGGAATGGAACCTGGGACTTTTGAGTCCGTAGGCCGACGCTCCATCCACTGAGCCACACCAGTTAGGGCTCTACTTCTTTTTCTTAATTCTCATCTTAAAATAGTGACTTAAGAGTCACAAAAGACTGGCTGGTGTGGCTCAGTGGTTGAGTGTTGACCTATGAACCAGGAGGTCATGGTTTGATTCCCAGTCAGGCCACATGCCAGGTTTGTGGGCTCAATCCCCATTGTGAGGATGTAGGAGGCAGCCAATGATTCTCTCTCAACATTGATGTTTCTAACTCTCCCTCTCCCTTCTTCTTTGAAATCAATATATATATATAAAAATTTTAAATTTATTTTATTTTTATTTTTTCCCTATTGCCCTCCCCGCCCCCGTACATGCCCTCACCCATCTCCCGCCCCGCCCTCCCCCCATTGCCCTGTATCCATGGCTATGCCTACACACATGCATACAAGTCCTTTGGTTGATCTCCTACAGGCCCCTCCCCGCCAACCTCCCCTGCCTTCCCACTGTAGCACGACAGTCTGTTCCTTGCTTCTTTGCCTCTGCATCTGCTTCCCCCGCACCCGATTCTTGTAACCCATTTACGTTTAATGATATTGACAAGTTCATGTTTGTTGTCATATTTTTCCTTTGTGTTTTTGATTTTTTCTTGCCTTTCTCTTTCTTAAAAATACGGAACGCTTCACGAATTTGCATGTCATCCTTGTGCAGGGGCCATGCTAATCTCCTCTGTATCGTTCTAATTTTAGTGTATGTGCTGCTGAAGCGAGCACAATAAAAATATATTAAAAATAAAAAAAGAGTCACTGAGCTGGTTTGGCTCAGTGGCTAGAGCATTGGCCTGGGGACCAAAGGGTCCCGGGGTTCGATTTCTGTCAAGAGCACGTACCTTGTTGCAGGCTCCTCCCCAGCCCAGGCCCTAGTCAGGGCTCCTGCAGAAGGTAACCAATCGATGTTTCTCTCTCACATTGTTATTTCTCTCTGTTTTCCCCTCTTTCTTCCACTCTCTCTAAAAATCAATGGAAAAAAATATCCTCAGGTGAGGATTAACAAAAAGTCACAACAGCAGATGGAGTGCAGCTCTGTAAAAGAGTGCTTCACGGTGCTGGATGAGCTGGCTCATGGTTGTCATGTGTGATGGCTTTTTATGAAGATACCATCCTTTGTCATGTGAATCATCTCATATTTGCATTATGCATTTAAGTGTTCACGTTGAGACCAAAACCCCCTTTTCAATAGCCACTAGGTTCTGTACCAAATCCTTATCTTATACTGAAATCCATAAACCTGAAAACAGAGCCAGTCTTATAACTTATCCTTGCTTGCTCTGTACTCTGTCCCCCATGGCTACTCTGAGTCATCCTAAATGGACTTGGTATTTGTATTACCACATCCTGAATTCATGGCTGAACTCCCTACCACCACACCTCTCTGTGTCCTTCATTCTTTCCTCACCCTCCCCTTCCTCAGATTTGTAGCCCCTCCTCCTCATGTGGCCTCTTCCATTGAGGCAATTCCTAACGCCATGATTCACCATCTCCCTCTATGCCCTCTCCCTCTCCTCAGTCACACCCATGGTCTTTCTGACTAAATTCTACTTTCTTTTTTTAAAAAATATTTTTTATTGATTTTTTTTAGAGAGGAAGGGAGAGGGATAGAAAGTTAGAAACATCAATGAGAGACACTGATCAGCTGCCTCCTGCACGCCCTCTACTGGAGATGTGCCCGAAACCAAAGTACATGCCCTTGACTGGGATCAAACCCGGGACCTTTCAGTCTGCAGGCCGACACTCTATCCACTGAGCCAAACTTTGGGTTTTGGCTAAATTTTACTTCTTTTTCCAACAATAGCTCCTGTGTCAACAAAAAGGGGCCAAATTAATGGGTATGCTCAGTGCCTTACCCCTGTCTGTACTCAGTAGACATGTGCTGTGAATGAAATGCATACAATCTCAGGATTCCAGATTGAAGGGAGAAAAAACACTGTGGAAAAAATCAAACCAACTCTAAGTGGGAACCCCTGTCCTTGGACAAGATTCATAGAATCACCTGCTTGTTTTCACTCCATTTTTGTCATATAGCCTGAATTTTGACCAACTTTTTGGGTCAACATCCTATCTAATAAAAGGGTAATATGCAAACTAACCATCACTCTGTCACAAAGATGGCAGAGCCCAGTCCTCTCAGCTCTGACGGAGTCCCCCAGTCCTGGGTAGGTGGCTACTGAGAGCGGCCTGGTGGAATGCGGAGAGCCTCTGGGCAGCGGGTGCAGAGACACCAGGCCCCGCAGAGAGGTACTGGTGCACAGATTTGTGTGCAGAGCTACTAGTGTCACTTATAAAACTATGCATATATAATTGAAAACCAGAGGGAAACATAGAAAATTGGGACCAAGATAAAGGCTGAATGAAAGATGGTGAAGAAGTAAGTTTTTCAACTAAATCTGGGGCTGGCAAGCTTTTTCTGTAGGGCCAGAAAATAAATATATTAGGCTTCATCTGCCATTTGCTCTTTGTCCCAACCACTCAATTCTGCCTTTGCAGTATGAAAGCAATTATATAGATCAAAAGCAAACAATGAGCATTAAAACGTTATAGATAAATACTGAAATTTCATATATTTCATTGAATTTTATATACATTTTATTTGTCATAAAACATTATCCCCCTATTAAAAAGTGTTAAAACCATTCTGTTTGCTGGCTTAGGTTAAAAAAAACAGGTGGTAGATGAGCTGTATCTTGTCCACTTTTGGTCATCAGAAATGAGAAGCAGCCAGAACACTGGTTATTCTAGAACCAGGAGGCTACTGACTTGCAGGATGGGGGTATCAGGGCCCCCTCTGGGAGGGAGGGCTGGGGATCCCTCGCTGGACCTACCTGTGTTACAGGTATAAACATCCTGTTGTACCCCTTAAGAGCTGTGCAACTGACAGCATTTAACGTTTACCTAACGTTGTCTTTCCTTCTTACAGTGAAGAGAAAAAAGAAGTATGCTTTTTTTGTTTGTTTGTTTGTTTTCCTCTGCAGGGCAAGGCTCTGGGGCCTCTAGTGCATACAAAGCGGATTTTGCTGGGCAAGTGAAAGAGGACAAAAGTAACGCCAGAGCCCTAGCCGGTTTGGCTCAGTGGATAGAGCGATGGCCGGCGAATTGCAGGATCCCAGGCTCCATTCTGGCCAAGGGCACATGCCTGGGTTGTGGGCTTGATCCCCAGTAGCGGGCGTGCAAGAGTCAGTCGATCAGTGATTTTTCTCTCGTCATTGATGATACTCTCCCTCCCTCTCCCTTCAAAAAAAACCAAAACAAAAAACAAACGGAAGCCCAGACCCTACCGAAGCCTTGTTTCCCTCACCTGTGAATGGAGGGAGCCATACCTACCTTGAGAGGTTCTTATGGGGGATTTAACATTTAGCTTGGTTTTCTCTGGAACCCTAAACTAACCTTTGTCTTTTTCTTTATGGCCATAAAATTTCCCTGACGAGAGTCTAAAATACCCGAATTGGGAGTCATTCGAGGATTGCACCCATCGGTTCCTCCAGCGCTCTGTGGGGGGAAACGACAGGGATTAGGGCTGAAAACTTGATCTGGGTGGGTGGGTGGGTGGGTGAGGGGCCCTCGAGGCTGCCCCACAGTCCACCCCGGAGGCAAACACGACTCGGGCCATCGGTTGGGCGGCAAGAAATGGGGGAGTTTACGCCCCCGCCGCCATGGCGTCGCCTTTTCACCTCCGTCGAGAAACTCCTCCTGGAAGTAGACGGTGGCCAGCACCACCCGCAACACACAGGCGGCCCAGAATAGGACCCAAGGCGCGGCCATAGACGGTGCGCGGAGCTTCTTGTAACCGCCCCTTTGCTCCCAGCAGTCTCCGCGGCGAGGCGGGCCCTTCTAGGAACTACAACTCCCGTCACACCTCGCGATTGTGATCTGAGGCATCACTGGTCCCAGAGCGCTATTGTGCCACTCCCAAGATGTCCCGCTATTGTGACCTGGGGCGCTATTGGTCCTCGGACGCGCAGGGGGCGCAGGGAGATGTAGTCTCTTTCGTCCTGGAGCGGTTGCCGGGGGCAACGGTCCTCTCAAGTTTGAGTGCCAGACGGAGAGCGGCGTTGGACTCCGTGGATGGACATCGAGGGCGGAGGTTGGCTGGACAGGCTGGGCAGCAGGGGCTGTGGAAGAGAGAAACGAGGCGCGCTCTGGGGCTGGGGTAGGAGGGTGGCGATAGGGCAGCCCCTAGCTGCGCCTCAGACTCTAGTTCCCCCGTTTGGATCCGTTCGGGTGTGTGATCCGCTGTGGGTAGCTCCAGGCCTAGGGAAAGACTCCAGTGCTTCGATTTTTTATTTTTAACAGTTTTATTGAGAATTCATTTATATACCATACATTCATGCCTTTTAAGTGTACAAGCCCGTTATTTTTTTAGTAAACTTACCAAGTGGTGCGGCCATCACCATGGTCCAGCTGTAGAACTTTGCATCACTTCAAGGAGATAGATCCCCTGTTCCCTTTGCAGTCCATTCCGGCCCCATTCCTAGCCCCAGCAACTACTGGAGTCTATAGATTTGTCTTTACTGGTGTTTTGCATCTAGCTACTTTCACTTACTGTAATGTGTTTGAGATGTATGCCTATTATGTGTATTGATATTTGTTCTTATTGCTGAATAGTATTTCATTGTATGAATGGACCTCAGTTCTCATCCATTCTCTAATTAATGGATATTTGGGTTGTTTTCTCTTTTTGTCTATTATGAGTAATAACTGTTATGAATATTTGCATATATTTTATTTATCTTGGGCCACATGGAGTGGACTTGCTGGATCATTTGTTAACTATGGTTAACCTTTTGGGAAATTACCAGATAGATATATTCTAAATTGATGACTGCACCATTTTATAATATCCCCTCCCCAACAACTGAGGGTTGCAATTTATTTGCTTCTTCATCAATGCTTGTTAATATCTGTATTTTTGTATTTTTTGGTTATAGCCATCCTAGTGGGTGTGAAGTGGGATCTTATAGTATGGGTTTAAAAAAAATTTTTTTTGGTAATCCTCACTGAAAGGTATTTTTTCATTGATTTTAGAGAGAGTAGAAGGGAGTAGGAGAGACACCGAGAGAAACACTTGAATTGGTTGTCTCCTGCACGCTCCCTTGGGGCGGGAGTTTGAGTTTGCAACCGAGGTACATGCCCTTGACTAAAATTGAACCCAGGACCCTCATAGTTCCCCTCCACCTGGCTCCCACCCCACCCTCTGCCCTTACCTCCCTGCAATTGTCCTCATCCATAGGTTTATGATTTTTGTCCAGTCTCTCTCTGCACCCCCCTCACCTCTTTCCCCCTGAGTATTGTCAGTCCACTCCCTTTCTATGCCCCTGATTCTATTATATTCACCAGTTTATTCTGTTCATCAGATTTTCAATTCACTTGATTCTTAGATTCACTTGTTGATAGATATGTATTTGTTGTTCATAATTTTTATCTTTACCTTTTTCTTCTCTTCTTAAAGAGTACCTTTTACCATTTCATATAATACTGGTTTGGTGGTGATGAACTTCTTGAGCTTTTTCTTATCTGTGAAGCTCTTTATCTGCCCTTCAGTTCTGAATGATAGCTTTGCTGGGTAGAGTAATCTTGGTTGTAGGTTCTTGCTATTCATCATTTGAATATTTCTTGCCACTCCCATCTGGCCTGTATAGTTTCTGTTGAGAAATCAGCTGACAATCGAATGGGTGCTCCCTTGTAAGTAATTAACTGTTTTCTCTTGCTGCTTTTAATATTCTTTGTCTTTTGCTCTTAGCATTTTAATTATGATGTGTCTTGGTGTGGTCCTCTTTGGATTCCTTTTATTTGGGGTTCTGTGTGCTTCCTGGACTTGTAAGTCTATTTCTTTCACCAGGTGTAGGAAATTTTCAGTCATTATTTCTTTAAGTAGGTTTTCAGTATCTTGCTCTCTCTCTTCTTCTGGCACCCCATAATTCTGATGTTGATACGCTTGAAGTTATCTCAGAGTTTTCTTTTCTTTTTTTTAAAATATATTTTATTGATTTTTTACAGAGAGGAAGGGAGAGAGATAGAAAGTCAGAAACATCGAGGAGAGAGAGACATCGATCAGCCGCCTCCTGCATGCCCCACAGTGGAGATGTGCCCGCAAGCAAGGTACATGTCCCCAGCCAGAATCGAACCTGGGACCTTTCAGTCCGCAAGCCGACGCTCTATCCACTGAGCCAAACCGGTCTCAGCTCCCAGAGTTTTCTTACACTATCTTCACATTTTTGGATTCTTTTTTCTTTTCCAGTTGAGTGTTTTCTGCTTCTTTGTATTTTAAATCTTTGACTTGATTCTTGTGGTCTTCTAGTCTACTGTTAGGTCTCTGTATAATATTTTTTATTTCAGTCAGTGTATGTTTAATTTCTAGTTGGTCCTTTTTCAACTCCTCTTGGGTCTTACTAAATTTATCCATTTTTTCTAGGAAATTCTTAAAAAACCTTATAACCGTGGTTTTGAACTCTATATCCAGGCATTTGTTTTTCTCCATTTCCTTCGTTAGTGATCTGTTCCTTTGTCTCCGCATATTTTGCTGCTTCCCTGAGTTGGTAGAATAGCTTTGTGTGCTAGGTGTCCTATGTGTCCCAATAGCTCTGCCTCCCCAGTTACCTGAGGTGGACACTCTTGGTGCACCCCTTTGTGAACTGTGTGGACAGTCTTGTTGTAGTTAATTCTTGATTGTTATTGGTATCACTGGGGGGAATTGACCTCTAAGCCAATTGGTTGTGAGGATCAGCTGCGTCTGCACCTGGAGAACTTCTGTGCTGGGCTCAGCTTTAAGACTTGCAAGATTGCAACAGCCTCTGTGCTGGGCTTGGACGTGGTGGAGTCTCAGGGCTGAGCAGACACTTGGCTTCCTGTCAGCCCTGCCCTGCATGGCAGCCCCTGGGTCTCAGTGCCTCTGGGTAATTACTGCAGCCCACTCTGTGCGCATGCACGCATGCGTGCCTCCCGACCTCTACCTTTCTGGTTCCCCTGAGTTTCCTTGCACTCTAGGGACCTGTATGAGTCTGGGTCCCGAGGATCTCGCCCGAATCTGGGGTTCAGTGCAGTCAGACCTGGATTTCAGTACTGTTGGGAGGTTCTGTTTTCCTCCTGCTAGAGAAAGCCAGTGGCACAATCAGCAGTCAGCACTCTGTGTATGCACTTTTGCACGCACTTTCATGTGCCCCCCAGACCTCTGTCTTTCATGGCTCCCCTAAGTTTCCCTGCACTCCTCCCTTTTCACAACCGTCCAGATTTCCTCGTATGAGTCTTGCCTGAAACTGGGGTTCAGTGCAATCAGAAGTGGGGTTCAATGCGGTCGGGATTTTCTGTCTCTTGCTAGAGGAAGCCAATCAGACCCTCCTCCGCCCATCCTCTCCATGCATGTCTCTGTACCTCAGCTTTTTGCAGCTCCTTAGAGTCTTTTTTTTTAAATTTAATTTTTTAATTATTATTATTTCTTAAAATATATTTTATTGAGTTTTTACAGAGAGGAAGGGAGAGGAATAGAGAATTAGAAACATCAATGAGAGAGAGACATCGATCAGCTGCCTCTTGCACGCCCCCCACTGGGGATGTGCCCGCAACCAAGGTATATGCCCTTGAGTGGAATCGAACCTGGGACCTTTCAGTCCGCAGACCAACACTCTATTTACTGAGCCAAACCGGTTTCGGCTCCTCAGAGTCTTCATGAGTCCCTCTCTTTACTTATAGTTATAGAATTTCCACTCAGCCAACTTTCCTGTGGTTCTGGATGATGTCTGTTCTGTCTTTTAGTTGTAATTTTGAAATTGTGCGAAGCAGCAGTTTAGGTGTTCACCTATGCCGCCATCTTGGTTTCTCCTCGTGTGTGTGTTTTAATATATTTTTTTTATTGATTTCAGAGAAGAAGGGAGAGGGAGAGATAGATGAGAACATCAATGTTAAAGAAATAGAAACATAAAAAAAACACTCCCCCCACACACACACCAATGTTGAGAAAGAGTCATTGATCAGCTGGCTCCTACATGCTCATACTGAGGATCGAGTCCACAGCCTGGGCATGTGCTCTGACTGGGAATCTAACCGTGATCTTCTGGTTCATAGGTCCTTGCTTAATCACTGAGCCGTATCAGCTCAGCCAGATTGTGTCTTAACAGCTCTTTGTTAGAGAGTCGGACAGATGAAAGAGGAGCCCTGCCCGACTGGCGTGGCTCAGTGGTTGAGCATCGACCTATGAACATAGTTTGATTGCGAACATAGTTTGATTGCTGGTCAGGGAACATGCTTGGGTTACTGGCTTGATCCCCACGAGGGGGGCCGTGCAGGAGCCAGCCGATCAATGATTCTGTCTCATCATTGATTTTTCTCTCTCTCCCTTTCCTTTCCTCTCGGAAATCAATAAAAACGAGGTACATCAGTGGTCGGCAAACCGCAGCTTGCGAACCACATACGGCTTTTTGGCCCCTTGAGTGTGGCTCCTCCACAAAATACCACGTGCAGGTGCACACGTACATTGCGATTGAAACTTCAGTGGCCCCATGTGCAGAAGCTGATTTTCGGCCTGGGTGAGTCTATTTTGAAGTGGTGTTAGAACACTCAAGAGGTCAAAATGCCACATGTGGCTTGCGAGCCGTGGTTTGCCAACTATTGTGGTAGGTAATTGCTTAAATCTGACCATTTTCCTTGTCATCATCAGGCTTACAGGGAAGGCTCTGTCTGAGAGGGTGGTTTGAATGCATGATACGTTTTCTTTCATTCCTCCTTAGAATGGCTTCAACAAGAAAGAATAGCCATCCCATGTGTGAAATCTTTGGTGATTTTAATGATATTTCCTTTGAAGATTCAAAGATGGAAAAAATAAAAAACTTGAAAATCAGCAGGAATCTTACCAAAATAGCTCCCAGTAATAGCAGATTTCTAAAAAGAAGCCAAACCATGGGTGGAAAACACTTCTTCCCGAAAGAGGATGCTGGCCTGGGGAGTGGGCCCTGGCTGTCCTCAGGGAGACCCCCAACCACTGCCTCAAAGCTCAGGACCAGCGCCACGCTTCGGAAGCTGGCCCAGATCGAGTCCAAGATCATGAATCGGAAGGTACAGATGGACTTGTCTGGTATGGAACCCAACTTGAAGACCTCCAAGGACAGTCTTTCCTGGAGAGCAGACAGAATTCCTCCTAAGAGTCCAGCTGAACTTTCTTCACAGGATACAGACCAAACCTTCCAGAAGCAGGTCGGAGAGATTCCTCTCGCCGGTTGCAGCACACCGTGGGGGAAGGTCAGTAGGTTTCTAAAGAAGAGAGAGCCACCTGTTGAAAAGCTATCTCCTGAAGCCCATTTTGGGAAAGAGAGGAATTTTTCAGTGCCCAAAGGGAAAGCACCCATTAGAAAACTGGATTCGCCAGACAGCGATGAAGAGGAAATGAGAGGGTTGCTGGGAAGCTTGATGGAATCTTGCAGAGAAAAAGAAGCACGCACGAATCAGGACTTTACCAGCACCAGAGTCATTGGGAAAAAACAAGTAGAACTGTTCTCGGTAAGGTTTGCATGCATTTATTTTCAACAAAGTCTTTGCATTTGCACCTTTCTGTCATAGCACCAGAGACTTTTTTTTTTATATATATTTTATTGATTTTTTACAGAGAGGAAGGGAGAGAGATAGAAATCAGAAACATCGAGGAGAGAGAGACATCGATCAGCCGCCTCCTGCACGCTCCACAGTGGAGATGTGCCCGCAAGCAAGATACATGCCCCCAACTGGAATCAAACCTGGGACCTTTTAGTCCACAAGTTGACACTCTATGCACTGAGCCAAATCGGTCTCGGCAAGAGACTTTTTAAAAATATATATATTTCTTTATTGATTTCAGAGAGGAAGGTAGAAGGAGAGAGAGAGAAATATCAGTGATGAGAGAGAATCATTGATTGGCTGCATCCTGCACACCCCCCACTGGGGATGGAGCCTGCAACCCAGACATGTGCCCTTGGCTGGAATCGAACCCAGGACCCTTCAGTCCACAGGCCGATGCTCAATTCACTAAGCCAAGCCAGCTAGGGCGCACTAGAGACTTTTGATAGCAGATGTGACCCAGGAGCCACATGAGAAAAGGGTTTCATGAGGAAAGGTTGGGTTTCAGAACGTCACAGCTACCTGTTGTGGGCCTGCTCTGTAGGAGATGGAATTTGGGACCTGTTAGGCAGTTTTGTAATAACTTGTTATTGTGTACACCACAGCACAGCACTTTGTCTGACTGAACACCAGCAGTGATAATGCCATAGGCAATCCATGCCTACTTGTCATTTGTATCACACAGGACTCATTAGCTTGAGATGAAATAAACATAAAATTGACCATTTTCAGATGAACAAGTTACTGGCATTTAGTACTTTCACAGTGTTTTGCAACCACCTCCTTTATCTAGTTCCAGAACATTCTTATCATCCCCAAAGGAGACCCTGTACCCATTAAATAATAACTCTCCATTTCTCCCTCTCCCAGCCCCTGACACCACTAATCCGCTTTCTGTCTCCATGGATTTGTCTGTCCTGGACATTTCATAGAAATGGAATCATACAACAGTGTGGCCTTTTGTGTCTGGCTTTTCTCGCTCAGCATGGTGTTTTCAGGTTCATCCACATTGTAGTGTATGCCAGTGCTCCACTCCTTTTGTTTTTGTTTTTTTGTGTGTGCTAACCCTCACCTGAGGATATTTTTTTCATTGTTTTTTACAGAGAGTGGAAGGGAAGGGAGAGACAGAGAGTGACAGATCAATGGGTTGCCTCCTGCATGTGCCCTGAACAGGGCAGGGGGCTAAACCTTTAACCCAGGTACATGCCTTGACCAGAATCAAACCCATGACCCTTCAGTCCATGGGTTGATGTTGTTACCACTAAGCCAAACCGGCTAGGGCTCACTCCTTTTTATGGCTGAATAATATGCTATTGTGTGATGGATCACATCTTATTTATCCATTTATCCACTGATGGGCATTTGAGTCTTCTACCTTTTGGGCATCCTGCTTCTATGAGCCTTTGTGTACAAGTATCTGAGTCTCTGTTTTCAGTTCTTTTGGGTAAATAGCTCATAGTGGAATTAGTGGGTCCTACAGTAATTTTAGGAGCAACTTATTGATGACCAGTCAAACTGTTTTCCACAGTGGCCGCACCATTTTACATTCCCACGAGCAGTGTATAAGGGTTCCACTTTCTCTATATTCCCGCCAATACTTATTTTCTGTTTTGTGATTATAGCTACCCTAATGAATACTAAGTATTGGGAAGGCTGTGTTTTATGGGAAAACCCTCTGCATAATCATTTTGGTTCTGTTGAAGGTCCTAGCTATCATAGATCATGTACTTAGGGGCCTTCATTAAGGAATGTATAATTAACAGTATGTATTTGAAGGCAAAGTGATATTTCTGATTATTTTTGGAGTATTTTTTAATTCTAACATTATCTTGTCTAAATGTTATACCTTGACTTCCAGAAATGAGGGGAAATAGAGAAAGGACCATGAGGGATGGATATGTAATCTAGGAAGCCTTGGTCTCATGCACCCTACTAGCCACATTATTAAATGATAAGGACGTATTTATCACGTGTTTGGTAATTTTATTTATTTCTGCCAAAGTAGGATCAGATCCCAACTCAACCAAAACTTCTTTCACTACCCACTGAGGAACTTTCCAGCGCAGAGCCACTTGGGACATCACATCTGCCAACTTTCCAATTAGCAGACGGGACTCTTCGCAGTGTGCGCTCAAGAGCTCACTCCCCGAAGACTCACATGCCTGTGGACACAGCCCCCACCACGGTGTCATCACTTTCTGTCACCAGCACTGTGTCAGAGCCAGTGCCCCCCAGGAAGGCACGTGGCAGGCTCTCATCCTCTCCCGTGAGGAGTGAGGCCGGGCTTGGGGAGGAGTCGCTCTCAGAAGCCTCTGGCGACAGCCTAAATGGTAACCCACAACCCTGTGCAAAGGTGTCCCCGTGGGCAGACAGGGCGAGGCCTCTATAGGGTCCCCAGGATGGTAGTCACAGGCTGTTGTCACCAGGAGTGCATGCTAGGCCTTGTCACCCCCTCAACTCCCTGACCTTTCCTGAGGGGCCACGTCAGATTTTTGTCCTCTTTTTATTTTCTTACATCTCTTTTTATTGGTTTTTAGAGAGAGGGGAAAGGAGAGGGAGAAACATCAATGTGAAAGAGAAACATCAGTCGGCTGCCTCCTGTTTGCACTCCGACTGGGATATGGGTATGTGCCCTGATCAGGAATAGTGTTATCTTTTGGTGCACAGAAGGATGCTCAATCAACTGACCCATACCAGCCAGAGATGTTCTGTCTTGAATCTCTTCATCCAGTAACCCTGACCAATTACAGGGCAATAACCCAAATCCTCCTAGAAATCCTCTTAGACTCAAGCCATGGGCAAAAGAAAGGCAACTCAGTTCTCCTTTTTGTAAAAGAGAAATTTACCTCCTTTTTAAATTTGGAAAAGGAAAACATCTCTAGTCACAGACATTTCCACATTATTTAACATTTTTATTTTAAAATTGTATGTCTTTAAATTTTTTAATATATTTTATTGATTTTTTACAGGGAGGAAGGGAGAGAGATAGGAAGTCAGAAACATCGATGAGTGAGAGACATCGATCAGCCGCCTCCTGCACGCCCCCCACAGTGGAGATGTGCCCGAAAGCAAGGTACATGCCCCCGACCGGAATCGAACCTGGGACCTTTCAGTCCGCAAGCCGACACTCTATCCACTGAGCCAAACCAGTCTCAGCTAAAATTGTATGTCTTTAAGAAAGAGGAGAAAGCAAAGAGATGAGCTGCCAACCCAGATTTCTTCCTTCTGGGGAGCTTTCCTCAAATCGAAAGGAAAGAACTGTCTTTAGTGCCTGCTATGTCTCTGAAGGACGACCAGCGAAGGCCAGCCTGCTCCACAGGTGCCAGTGACTGACTGTAACTCGAGAATCAGTTGAAGGGGAGGAAAAAATAGATTGTTTTCTTTTCTCCTTCTAGGTTCTCCGTGGTGGCTCTATAATAAAAGACAGTTAAGCCCTAGCCAGTTTGGCTCAGTGGATAGAGCATCAGCCTGCAGACTGAAGGGTCTAGGTTTGATTCTGCTCAAGGGCACACACATTTGTTTACACCTTAATTGCAGGCTCTATGCCTGATCCTGGTTGAAGCACATCGTTATTTGTCTCTCCATCTTTCCTTCTCCCTTCCACTCTCTCTAAAAATCAATGGGAAAATATCCTCTGGTGAGGATTAACAAAACAAAACAAAAAGATAGTTGAATTGGAGAAAAGCATGACATAGTAAATATATATTTAATATGAGTTTTACATGACATGGGAGCCCCCATAAGGAAATGAAGACCTGAAGAGACTGTCAAGCCCGAGCCTGTGGGTGCTGGCTTTGATGAGGCGTGGAAAGGCCTGGAAAAATGTGACAGACAAAAGGAAATGAGCTAAGGGCAGTAAACTGAGCAAAGCCTGCTCTTTGGGATCCCCCAGTACCCTTCTGTCTTGGCCATGGGGGTGCTCCCTTCCTCTGGGTAGAGGGACAGCCCCACTCAGACCTGCTTCAGAGAGAAGGGCAGAGTCCTTGCAGCACCTGCAAATTCTCAGATTCTTTCAACTTGAAATACTCACTCTGCCAAGGTGCCACCCCAGCGGGTAAGGGAAGAAGAAGCACTGCCAGCAAAAGTCCACCGCTCCCACCTCCCATTTTAGGTTAGGTTCAGAGCGGGTTTAGGCTGTGGATATGGCTTCATTGCTGGCCTGGAGGGGTCTGTCCTTGTGGCCAGACCCCGCCCACTCTCATCCAGTTGCAGCCTCCAGGGAGGGAGGCAGCTGGGAATGAGTGGTGAGTAAGAGTCCAGGTTTGGGGTCTGATATACCTGGGGGACATCCTAACCCTACTGTTATTGGTTGTGCAGGCTTGGCCTTTCTGTGCCTCAGTTTCCTCACTTGTAAAGTGGGACAGAGCCAAGTCCATAAGACAGAGCATGTGAAGTGCCTCCGCTGGCCCTGCTTCACATGGGTGTTTAAAGATTGGCTGATGTGACAGTGATGTTATTTATCAGCCAGTGCCAACACTGTTCCAAGTGCTCAAGGCCATGACCTCCCTTGGGGCCGTTGCCCTGGGCCAGCTGGAAGGGCTCAGCTCAGAGGTTTTGTCTATGATTGCATGTTTGGACCTACCTGCCACGTGAATTGAGCTGATGGATAGTGTTAGAGGAGCTTGGAGGAGGGGCAAGTCCTCAGGCTAGAATGTCAGGCTGGATTGGACCTGGTCTTTTGATGAGTAGGTGAGGGCATTGGGCACAACTCCTCAGCTGTCCTTTCCAGAAAAAAATGGGAGCTTGCTCTCCTCTCTCCCACTGCTAGCTCTTGCCTCCTGCCCAGAGGGCCCTGCTCCCATTTGTTCCTGCTAATACCTTAGCACTGACATTGTCCGGCCTTGGCAGTTAGCCAGGTGGAGTGCCAAAATGCTCATTCAGTGCCAGCTCCCAGGTCCCTAACTTGCTTTAATGTGAACATAGGCCCAGCCTTACATCTGCCTGAGGTGCCACTCCACTAGGCCCTGCAGCCTTCTTCCCATCTCCCCCATAGGCTGGGGTGCCCCTCCCACCCTGCATACTTCAAGATTGTCATTGCATTGTGCTCATCTGCTCATCTATCTAAACCAGGACCCGGGAGGCCCAGGGTTTGTTTTATAAATTTTTATCAGAACACAACACAGCCACACACGTTTGTTTACACCTTGACTGAGGTGGCTTTCACATACTAAGGACAGCTGAGTAGTTGGGACAGAAACTGTCTAGCTTTCAAAGACAAAAATATTTACTACTAACTCTTTTTTAAAAATATATTTTTATTGTTTTCAGAGAGGAAGGGAGAGAGAGAGAAACATCAGTAATGAGAGAGAATCATTGATCAGTTGCCTCCTGCACACCCCATCTTGGGGGTTAAGCCCACAACCCAGGCATGGGCCCTGACTGGGAATTGTACCAGTGACCTCTTGGTTCGTGGCTTGATGCTCAACCACAGAGCCATAGCAGCCAGGCTGTTCTCTAACTCTAGAGATAAAGTGTACAGACCCCCTGGACTAGCTCACTAAGCACAGGGATGGCATGTCTTCCCATCTTCCTATCACTAGCACTTAGCCCAGTGCCTACAAAATGATGGCAAACATTTGTGGAGCAAATAAATGAGTAAATATTATCATGTTACATTTTTAATTACAGATTTTAGAATAAATATTTTATCCCTTGATGATCTGGCTCCAGCTGTCAGCACGCAATCGGACTTGGAACAGAAAGTAAGTTCAACTGTCTTAATTTTTCATTGTAAGTCATTACTTAGGAAGGTTTGCAACTGTTACACTTCCTTTAGGTCAGCAGTTCTTAACAGGGGGTCTTTGTGCCCCCAGGGGACATTTGGTGATTTCTAGAGACATTTTTTGGTTATCATGACTGTGGTAGGGTGTGCTGCTGGCGTTGAGTTGGTGGCTGCTCAGCGCCCTGCAAGGCACAGGGTGGCCCCCACTGCAAAGAATGTCTGACTCTCAAATGTAGAGTGCTACAGAGAGACCCTGACTTAGGTGATAACAGGACGACATTACTTAATACAGTGGATAATGAAAGCGGTCCTATTTAATACACCCATAGCAACAACTGCCTGACTTGTTCCACTGCCCTGTTGTGGATCTTGCTGTATTAGTGACCACCTCGATATCAAAGGCATCTAATAATACACAATAATGACACTAACAGATTTTACTCATGTGCTCTCCTGTTACGTGCAGCAGCCCCTTGCTGAAGCATTTCAGGAGTCCCACTCAGTTACTCCCCCTGCCCACATCTAATAAAGGACCAACGTGGGCCCTCGCCAGGTGGGCCCCCAGGGGTGCTGCACCTCATCTAAGGCAGCGGTATCTGGAAAAATGTTCATCACTCGAAACCACTTTCCAGTTGTCTCTACTGTCCTTCGTTTTAGAAAAAAGGTCTGAGGGAAAAGGCACCTAGCAAAAGCCCCAGGACTAGGGGCCCCCCGACTGGAAGCGAGGTCTCAGAGCATCTGAGTGAGCCATCGGCCTTCTCTGCTGCACCCCAGCCTGCTGCTAGCCTGAGGCCGACACCTGGGGAGCCTACAGTCAGCATGGTGAGCTTGGCTTATTCGGAAGATTTTGAGAAATCCCCAAGCCTGACAGCATCAGAGCCAATGACCCATTCTGAGGAGTCTCTGGACAGGACGTTGGCCACTTGGTCTGAACTCTCTGCAAGCCTGAAGACAGACCACTCCCCACTAACAGGTGCCTCTCGGAAAAAGTGGGCCCAGGATGTGACAAGAGTCACAGTGAAGGAGCAGGCTGTGCAGACCCTTGACCCCGCCTTCACCTACCAGTGGACAAAGGGTAAGTGTGAGGCCAGAGTACCCAGGAGGCGCAGGCCTCGGTGGCCATGACAGGCATTTAGGCTGTGCAGTGGGCACCTGGAGGCGTGACAAGGAGTCTGGCTGTCGTGGTTAACTAGCTGAGGGTCCTCGGTGCCCTGCTTTCATATACAGATGAGGGGCAGCTGCCCTGGGTGTTTCCTTCTCTTCCGAGCACTCAAACATTATGAGTTTCCAGAATCAATGAACAAGGAGGTAGTTCTCAAGTGGAGTGATTCTGGCCACGGGGGACATTGGCAAGATCTGGAGCATTTGGGGCTGTGACAACTGGGTGGAGGACAGGAATGCTGCTAACACCTCGCAGTGCCCAGGACACCCTCACCAAAGAATGACGTGGCCCCAAATGTCAGTGATTCCCAGGGGTGAGCCTGGGGGAGCAGTGATGCAACAGAAACTGCCTTCTGGCAGCTCATGGGGCCAATGCAGGTCTCCCATGGCTGCACTAGCTGCTGGTCTTAAGTTGGTGTGTTTGGGTGGGTTTCCTTCTGTGGTGCAGGGGGCCCTTCTCATCATGCCCAATGTGACTTTCCAGACATTTCTTTTGTCCCCAGTGTCAGCCTTGGCCCCTCTGGAAAGAAAGTTCCCTTTCCTTTATTTTTGTTTTTTGTTAATCCTCACCCAAGGATATTTTCCCATTGATTTTAGAAGAGAAGGAGAGGGAGGGAGGGAGGGAGGGAGAGAGAGAGAGGGAAGGAGGGAGGGAAGGAATAAAAGAAGCATCAATTGGTTGCCTCCTGACCAGGGCCAGGAATTAAACCCACAACCCTGGTACATGCCCTTGACCAGGAATTGAACCTCAAACCCTTCAGTATGTGGACCAATACTCTAACTAATGAGCAACACTGGCCAGGGCAAAAGTTCTCTTTTCTTTAAGCATTGTCTTACTCCCTTGTCTCATCTAGACAACATCCACAGCATAGACAGAGCTTGTTCCTGGACTGAGCAAGGGGTATAATTCTCCTGGACTGGTTCGTTTAGATTGGGGGGGCTTAGCCATACAGTAGCCATTGCTCCAAATCTGGCCACTCACCCCTCCCCCATTTTCCTTGGGACAGAGGCTGGTATGGCGACCATGGGGCCAGCCCTGGGAGGTGCCTATGTGGATCCTACACCCATCGCCAGTCATGTCGTCAGTGCAGATGCAATAGAAGGTAACAAACAGCCCAGCTCAGGGGTTCTTTGGTGAAGTGGATGCATTTCATCTGCAAATTCACGCCCACCATTTAGTGCTGGGTGTGAGGGATTTGTTGATGGAGATTGTCACAGCCATAGGCAGCTGCTATAGTTCCTAGGATTTCAGACAATAGACTGAGTGATCAAGAACCTTCTGTCTGTCTTGCCAAAGGAGACGAATGTCAGACAAGAGAGGAAGGTTATAAGTAACACACCTCTAAGCCTTTCCATTCCACCAATGTTATTTTGTATGTTCCCCTTTGAGTCTTTTAATCCAGAATCTATTATTTGTTTTTCCTCTGAAGACACTCAGCCAGTACTGTGACTGGCCTCCTTGCTGAGTCTGGGGTAGTCATGGGGTCTAGGGAGACCCACCTCAGGTTGGAAGACAGGCAACAGTTCTCCAAAAGCCTTTTCCTTAGGGAGCCCAGACTTTGCCAGGTTTCCATGGGGCACTGATGACTCACATGATGCCAGTAAGGTTACACTAGTACTTGCTATTTTCTCCCCATTTTAGTTTTCTTAAAATTTTAAAAATATGAAGATAATTAAAATATAGTAATTGTTACAAAAGAAACATTTATATGTTTAGAAAGAGATTTTTAAAAACTTAATATTAACCTCAAAGACTTTTCCATCTATATATAGAAAAGCCCAGTAACCAAATGGTGGAATGACCAGAACAACATGTCAACCAGACTCTGTGACATGCACTGACCACCAGTGGGCAGATGCTCAATGCAGGAGCTGCCCCCTGCTGGTCAGTGTGCTCCCATAGTGGGCCAATCCTTACAGGCCACACCACCCCCACCAGTGCAAGAATCCATGTACTGGGCCTCTAGTGTTACTATATATTTGAATAATGATCATTTTTAACATTTACAGTTTTAATTCTAATTGTATTTTTATTTCATTAAATTTAAAAGTGCACAAATTACATTTACCCCCTTTCCCATATTTAAGTGGATAGTGGGTAGTGTTAAATAGATTTACATTGTGCAAGTATACATTTTGGGTGTCAATTTCTGTGAGTTGGATATGGAAGTAGACTTCCGAATCTGCCTAAGAGGTGAGCATTCTTGACATGCAGCTCTGAGGTAAACACGTCAGTAGAAGGCAGTTCATTTATTAGGGACAGACAAAAGGCGAGCCCTTCACTACTTCCCAAGGTGGCATTGCTTCTGGAAAGTATGGAAACATAGCGGCAAGAGTGGGGCCTGCAGAACACCTGGGCCCAAAGCAGCTGCTGCTGACAGGATGAGGGGACTGGGCTGGGATGGGAGGACAGGGGCTCAGGGGCTGCTCAGTAACTCGGTGCTGGGGGCAGCCCTGACAGCTTACAGCCCGGCCGTGTTCGCACTCAATGACATGCTTAAGCAGCAGCTGAGCCTGACGCAGCAGTTCATGGAGGCCAGCCGGCACCTGCATGGGTCCCTCCTGCAGTCCCTGGACCGAGACGTGTTCCACTACCACACCCTGGAGGAAACCAAAGAGGTGACTATAGCACAGCTACCCCCTCCTGGGAGAGGGAGGGCAGGCAGGGCTCTGACCATGGGGACAACACTAGCCCAGGGCAGCAGGGAACTATTTGATGTGTAATATATGTCATGTTATAATATACGATATATAAAATACATTTCGATGTACTAGGGATATATATAAACATGTATACTTAAAGAATGACATATTATATGAACTATTCTGTATGATTTTAAAAATTTTATCTGCCGATATTTCAGTGTGTATTTCTAAAAAATAAAGACTTTTAAAAAATAGTCACAGTACCATTATCATACCAACACCCAGTTAACTTTATATTGTTTGAAATCCAGGGTTCAGATTTCCACTTACCTCCTAAAAGTTGAACATGTTTCTATTCTTTAAATCTTTGATTTCAGAGAGGGAGAGGGAGACAGAGACAGAGTCAGAAACATCAATGATGAGAATCACAGATCAGTTGCCTCCCACACCCCACACTGGGGATCAAGTCCTCAACCCGGGCCCATAACCCTGACCCAAATCGAACCATGACCTGGTTCATAGGTTGATGCTCAACCACTGAGCCATGCTGGCCTGGCCGTACCTATTTTCTTCATCAGGATCCAGACACAGTCCATACATCAAGATGCCTTCTATTTAGATTCCTAATTTGGAAAAGTAGTTCTCAGCCTTGAGCAGTATAGTACCCCAACTCTGTGACTACCCAGGTTGTTGGTGGCATAGTAGCCCACTGGGGACCCGCTTTAAGGACCACTGCTCTACACCCCCATCCCCATCTCTTGTTTTGTTAGAGAAAACAGGTTGTCTGACAGTCTCCCACATCCGGATTTAGTGCTGATTGCACCATGTGATCCCTTTTGTTCCTCTGTTGGACATCCATCATTTTACTGGATGCAGGCTGGTGATCTGACCACATTGCTGTCTATAGCCTACCATGGCTCCTCACTGCCTGCTCTGGGCCCGTGTCCTGAGAAGGGCACCCAGCCCTTCTTCCTTCCTGACAGCAGTCACTCATCCTTTCAGACTCAAACAGTCAGCCAGGGCTTATTTCTCCTTATCTGTCCCCATAGCGTTACCACATGGCATCTGTCATTTTTTAAAATATATTTTATTGATTTTTACAGACAGGAAGGGAGAGGGATAGAGTTAGAAACATCGATGAGAGACATTGATTAGCTGCCTCCTGCACGACCCCTACTGGAGATGTGCCCGCAACCAAGGTATATGCCCTTGACCGGAATCGAACCTGGGACCTTTCCATCCACAGGCCGACACTCTATCCACTGAGCCAAACCGGTTTCGGCGCATCTGTCATTTTTTGTCAGCATGACCAGGAACTGCTGGGGACAGGCACTATCTTCAGCACCCAAAGCCCTAGTGGGCTGAGGTGTGGTGGTGACGTGTCCCTGTCTGTCCTCTGCTCCACAGTACATCAGGCACCACAGACCTGCCCCACTGACCCTGGAGGACGCTCTGAAGGAGGTGAAGGAGGAGCTGTGAGCACCACCAGGTAAGGCTTGGCTTGTGGTTCTAACAAGCTGGTCTAATACTCCAACTATAACATGTTAGTGTCCAGGGACATTTAGTGTGGAAGTGGGGCAGGTGGTACCTAGGACTCAACTGAGTGGAATTCCCCTCCAGCCCGAAGACAGACCATAGACCAGTAGAAATGGAAACCAGGTGACATTACCACTCAAGGCAAGACAGAGGCTGTCAGCCTGTCTGGAGCCACATGCAATGGCTCCACCTGTCCCAGCAATGGCTTCCTAAAGAGCTGAGGTAGATGGGGGATGAGAGTCCCATTTATTAATGAGGACATAGGGCCAGGGGTCCATTCTGGGAACCTTGGTGTGAAACACCAGGCAGAGCTTTTGACCAGAGCCTACAACTCGTCCACACTCATACACATCTCCTCTCTTATGAGCCTGAGCACACTTCTGAGCTCAACACACCAAGGAAAAGATCTTAAAAAAAAAAAAAAGGGGGGGTCTTTATGAAAAAGTCTTTATTTGAAGGCAAAACAGTAAAACCCACAAGAAATTGTTAATAGCACGTGTTTATGCTTTATATCCTGAATCAGACACATTTAAACAATTCACAGCTACAGGAAACCTAGAACAAAATCAAATATTTTATCACATCAGGTTGAAAAGTTGGAGGCTTTATATCTTATCGAAAAGAATTTTTTGAAAATGTTTCTGTACAAATAAACGGCACCGCACCCTGCTGCCTGAAGATACTAAGTGCAGCAGATCCCAGCATGGTCACCAGCGGCTCCCTCCAAGCCTCACATCCTTATGGTTGAAGGGGGGTGGGTGGGAAAAGGAAGTGACAGAGCAGGAGGAAAGGCCTGTGGCTCCTCCCCACACTGGGTCTGAATGGACTATTGCACGCAAGTGCTGGTGTTGGGGTTCTTTTAAGTGAAAAGCACAAGTAGACATTAAGGGCACAGATCCTCCACGGGTTATCATCCTGTGACCTGAAGATGTCTCAGATCCTTCTCCTTAGATCCTTTTCTTTCTGGAGATAACAGCAAATGGCTAATGTTTAAAAAAAAATTCAACTTAACTAAAATAACTAAGGGCCAGTATGTCTTGGAGGAATCAAGTTTCAAATTATCTCACTAGGGATCATCTCAGATCAACATGTTTTTAAAAACTAAACCATTTGGAGTAAAAATGAAAACCCTGTTTAATGTTGCAAATCAAGGTTTTGTTTTTCCTTTGTTAAAGAGTGAGCAGTATTAGCGCCTGGCCTGAGCTTTGTCACGACCTAAGTGGGAGGTGCAGGCTGTAGAGCTGGCCCTCTGCACCCCTAGTCCGGGCACCTGGTGTGCTCGCCCAAGGCCTCCTCCACACATGCTTGCTGATTTAAGCAAAGACTCGCATCTGACTGGGAAGAGACGAAAAATCCATTCCTACAGGTGTCAAGGATTCTTGTCCAGGGATGAGAGGCTCATGTTTCTTGCTTCACTGTCCAGGGAATGAGTGCAGGGTGTCCTCATGTGAACCTTCCTTCTATGTGAAAGCTGGTTTGCAGGTGGGGCCTGTACCTCCCGCGGTAGAGCATGGCACTGGTCATTAGGTATGCTATGGTTGTCCTCTTCTGTAGCTCCCCAAAATGGAGGCCGTGTGAGAACCGAAAAGTCTCTACCATCTTCCACATCCAATAAGCCAGGAAGGTCCCAATTGCCAAGCTGCCGGTGGATGGCATAGCTCCTCACTACACCTACTTGCACTCGTCCCTGGCCTTCATGCGGGCGATGAAGGAGTAGCTCTTGTTCCTGCGGTAGTTTTCGTAGGGGTCGTCCAGGGCCACACCCACACCCTTGTACTGGTCCCACTTATCCCGCACGTCCCCCCCCTTGATGGGGTCCTGGATCCCTTGCTCTTTCACGCCGAGGCCACCAGATCCACTCCAGCCTTAGGAAGAAAGAGGGGTGAGTGGTTACAACCTACAAAAATTGCAATCTGGTGCCTTTATCCTGACACAGTAAGTAGGAATGTATTAGGGGAGGTGAGTAACGTGCATAAATGCTGCTTATAAATATAAACCTAGTAAAGAGTGCCTAGCAGAGCCCAGTAGGCCCACCCTCTTTCAAAGATAAGGTGGTGAGGTGGGACTTCCTCTGAAGCCATCATCCCCAACTTCAAAATCCCAGAGCAAGTTGCTCTTTCCCAGAACCTTACCCATTTTCACCAGCATCTGATGTCCCTTGTTTTCTTCCCCAAGCCTGGAGTCAGGTATAGGAGGTGCTGAATTAGAACCTAGACCAGCTGAGGAACTAAAATTAAGACAGGTTACATCTTTTAAAAAAGAGCAGGTATATTTATTGGAATGAAAACTTAAGAATATTACAGAGTGTGGCATATGAGAACAGTCACAGTGCAGGATGGACACACACACTTGTGTCTATTATTCTTCATCCTCTTCACAAGCCAGATAACGGGAACTCTCTAAGGTGATTGCCCCGCTTCACACTGTGCAGCAAGGGTGGGTCACACCAAGCCCCTAAAACAGTTAGAAACACAGCCCAGCCACCACCATGTGAGATAAGGAAGTGCCACTGTCACTGCATTAATGCTTGGGTGTACCTGAGGCCCTGTGCCAGCACGAGCCACCATGAGCATTCTTCTAAACGATATATTTCAACATTCACAGCAAAGCCTCAGAGGATCCAGCACTACCAGTGTGTCACTGGACAATTAAGACAGAAATCTTACGGCGGAGTGGGGCTCCTGGACCGAGAACGACGTCTCCTTCCTGGGGAATATGATTTGGATCTGGAGCGGGAGCGGGACCTTGAGCGGCTTCTTGAGGAGCGAGATCGGCTACGGCTCCTGTTGGGGGAGAGGAGGAGGGAGAGCCCTGTAGGTCAGTCGGGCAGCCTTGAAGCCTCAGGCCCAAATTCCTGAGAAGGTGGTACCTGCCTACCTGGAGTGGGAACGGGAGTAGGAGCGGGAACGGGAGCAGGAGCGTGACCGTGACCTGGAGTATGAGCCAGACGACTTGGAAGACCTCGAGTTGGAGCGAGAGGAGGAGCGCCCTCGGCTTTTGGATCTGCTCCGAGACCGTGAGGGTCCACTGCAGGGAGAGGCTGGTGAGCTGGAGCTAACACTCCCAGCTCCCACATAGGCTGAGCCTGCCATGCCCACTACAGATTTTGAATGATCCCAGGGGTCCAGACATCCCATTCACACCACCACCACCTCCACCACCATCACTTCACATTCCTAAACAGCTTGGTGAATACAGATCAAAGCAAACTTCTCTTGTGCTGGTGTCTTAACTCAGGTTTGGGGGAAGGGCTCCTAGCACCTTTAACATAGGGGGCTGGACCCAAGACCCAGGCAGAGGCTACACTTGATTTCCTCTGTCTATGAGGATGAGGTCCTGTTTTATGACATTAGGTGTTGGGGGCATGATATAACATGTTAGGGTGTGACAGAACAGTGTGGCTGGTTCACTCTAAGCCAATTCATGACAAGATGTACCACTGAGGCGATTACTCCACACAAATCAGCAGGGATGCCCTTACCTGTTCCTCTTTTCCTGGCCTTTCCGCCGTCGGGCCCGCATTTTTGCTCGGAAGAACTCGTAGAGGCCATTCTGCTCCCAGCCTTCACTGTAAGATGGGCAATGTGACCACAACAGCCTCCTTCCCAAAAGGCACTGGGAAAACTCATCAGGAGGCAGGAGGCTATTTCCTACCCCACAAGCCGCTCCTCCCTCCCTCCCTTATTCACTCAGGATGCCAAGCATGTGCCACCACAGACAGCACTTGGGCTGCTATTTCCACGGGACACCCTTTCTCGGATGAGGAAGCAGGCTGAGGTCGGGATTCCTGCTGGGAAGTGGAGAGACTGGGCTGTATACTTAACACCACTGGTTCTCGGTCTTTCTGAACTGCAGTTGAAAGAAAGACCTGAGAGTCTTAGGGCTTGTGGAAACCATAACTGGGAACCTGTGCCTGGCACAGGAAAAGAGGCAATGTCAGCTGGGCTGGTGCTAAGGCTTTTGGGGGAGGGTATCCTGAAAGGGACCCATGACAAAGCCTGGATGTGCAGCAAGATAGTGTCCCAAATAGAAAAGCCTTTCATCAAGGGCCACCATGTATAACACATATCACCCATAGTCAGGAGAGAAACGGACCATATAATGCAATTTCTTAGACACCACACTCCTCACCTGGGTCTCACACTATGCTGGGTAGAAGGTATGAATGGTTAAGAGTCTTTCTTGTGAAGCAAACTTGGGAGATGGGATAGACTCCCCTCCCATCATTGGCCCCACTGCTGGGTCTCCCCAGGACGTGTACCTGTTCCTTGGCCTGTCATGGGAAGGAGGGCTATAAAAGGCCTCCACGGCCGCCAGCAGCCTCTCACTGGGTGGCATGGGAGGTGGAAGGCGGATGTCTTTAGGGTCCAAAGGCTTGTACTCGTGATCTTCTAGCTGCAGTGGAGAACATAGCTGTCACCACATCTTGCTGGAGGCCCTATCAGGCCCACCCAGAAAGATGCAGATGCAGATGCAGGAGACAGGGCCTGGTTTGTTCAGGGTGATCTGGGTAACAAAGTGCTCACCTAGCCCTCGTTGGAAGGCCTACTCTCTTTGAGGCAGATAAAAGCCATAGAATTCTTTCTCAAAAAAAAAAAAAGACCACAGAAGACATGGCCTTCAAGATAAGCAGACAGAAAGAGCCCTGGTTCACTCATAGATACGCTGCGAATCCAATGCTCTACCTGCAGGTGCCACCCTGTGCCCTGACTTCCTACCCAGAGCTCTATTATCTCCCTTGAGGGCCCTCCCACAATCAAGAGCCTTAGCCTGGCCCAGGAACTGGCTCATCCACTGGTCCCTCTGCCTGCCCCAGAGCCTTGCTCACCTCACCCCTTACATGCATTCCCAGGTTCCATGAAGGCACACCTCCCAAGTTGCCCCTTTCCTGAAAAACCCCTCTGCTGTCAACTCCTGGACAAGATGGCTTCCAAGAACCAATGCCAAGAGGACCCGGGCCTCATGCCCAATCCATTCTGCCCCGAGTGGCACCAAACTTGTGGCACCAGGAGAAAGATGCAGAGAGATCAAGGGGACACGGGCCTCAATGACTCAGATGTGTTCTCACAAACTGGTTTGGACAAGGTCACTGGCAAGAGGGAAGTGGCCTGGGAAAGCAGTTTTGTAGCCTTCAGGAAATTCATTTCATCTCTGAGCTTTTCACATGAAGACAGTGGCACTGGCCCAAGCATGTCCCACTGAGCTTGGCACTCACCACAGACCTTACCTTCACGAGGGGGGCCATTAGCCCAGCGGGGAGATCGAAGTAGGGAACGTTGGGGACCAGACTGGGGTCATCGTGGTTGATGTGGGGAGGGCCCTGTCGCCGCATGTGGGGCGGCTGCCCGTTGAAGCCATGGGGAGGAGGGCCAAAGTCGGGGTGTTGAGGTCCCCCCCAGGGAGGGTGTTCATTGATCCCAGGATGTGGCATGCGATGGCCAGGATGATGGTGAGGGGGTCCCATCTCTGCAAAACAGAAACTTATCTCAGGCTTGCAGGAAATTTATGAGCTGGGTGGCACCAAGGACCTCAGAGAGGAGCAAGGATGCAAACACATCCACTTTCTGAGCAGCCCTTCCATCACCTTCCCTCCTATTGCTTCACTCACTGCTCAGGCAATGCAGCAAGGGGGGGAGGAGCCGAGGCTGGCACCCACAGCAGTACCTAATGGATCTCGTAGGTTACAGAAGGAACCACAGGGAAATTACAGAACCTTCTAGCAGCAATGATACGGGCTAAATTGTATCTCCTCCCCCCCTGTCACCCCCGCAAATTCACCACCACCAGTCCTAACTCTCCCTTTGAAGAGGTAATTAACTTAAAATGAAGTCATATGATTTAGTATGTCTTATAAGATTAGGACACAGGTAGAAAGAGACAATCGTGTAAAGACATTGGAAGAAGGTAGCCATCTACAAGGCAAGTGGAGAGACATTAGAGGAAACTAACCTTATTTCTAGACTGGGAAACAGTAATTGTTGGATCCACCCAATCTATGGGACTGTCATGCCACCCCAGGATATTAACATAAGCAATAAACGAAGTCATCTCTGAGCTGAATTTATAACCAACAGAGGATTTTAAGACAGAGGCAGATTTACAGTAATAAAATTATTTTAAGCCCGGCTGGTGTAGCTCAGTGGCTAAACATCAACTTCATGAACCAGGAGGTCACGGTTGGATTCCTCATCATAGTTCATGCCTGGATTGTGGGCTCCATCCCTTGTAGGGGATGTGCAAGAGGCAGCCAATCGCTGATTCTCTCTCATCATGGATGTTTCTTATCTCTCTCTCTCCTCTCTGAAATCAATAAAAACATTTAAAATTTTATTTTAAAAAGAGAAGGTTAAAGACTCTTTGAAAAACAATGAAGTAGAGAAGCTGATGAAAACTGTTGGGACAAGGAATGGGAAACCAATCCTATAACAGCCTGTGGCCCTGGACTCGGTGCCTGTTGCTGTGGGAACCTGGGGGTTACTTTTCCTTTTGGAGAGACAGTGCCTTATTCTTAGGAAGAAGGACCAAAGTATCACACCTCTACAGCTTGGTGTGTGGTCTCTTCTCTGTCATCCTATGACCCAGCCTCTGGGCACATCAGGTGCACACCATAGACCAAGAGCAGGGTCTTCTGCCTGCTCAGGAGGCCAGTCTGTCAGGTGCCTCCTTCAGGCAGGCAACATGGACTTCTCCAGGAACCATGGGCAGGAGAGGGCTGTGTGTACTGGGCCTTAAACATGCAAAACACTCACCAGCAGGAAAGTCCCCCTGAGGGTAGTCAAAGCGGTGAGGATAGGGGGGCCGCTCAAAGGGGTGTCTCGGGGGAAAGTCATCCTGCATGAAGCGGGGCGGGAAGCGGTTGAAGTTGTGGGGGTGTGGTGGCTGGTTGAATTGTGGGTGCTGCTGGTGGGGTGGGAAGGGCCCACGGAAGTGTGGTGGCCGCTGCATGCGAAAGGGTGGCTCTCGTTGGCCACCACCCCAGGGCGGCTGCTCGTGTTGGCTGTTCCAGGGGCCCTCGAACTGACTGTTCCAGTTGGGGTCGGGCTGGCTGTTCCAGGGTGCGTCGCGCTGGCCATTCCAGCCTGGGTCCCCACGCTGTTCACCCCACATGCCCTCATGGCTGTTATTCCAAGGTGGGCAGTGGGGTGGCCCACCCTGGTGGTGTGGGTAGGGGGGCTGCTCGGGAGGCTGTGAGACAAAGAGCAGATGTTAGACACTCTGGAGGTCCATCCAGCCTCTGCACTGCCTGGTGCTGCATGCTGATGGTCTGCTGGGCATTGCCCTGGGCAGGCCATCGTGCTTTGTTTACTCTGTCGTGCACAGTGGATGCTGTGTATCTGCCCTACCACTGTCCCCTCTTGTCCATGCTGATAACCTGACTCCCAAGTTTCTGTACCCCCATCATGGCTGTGGACTCTCTGGGTCTTCATACCATACAGGACTTTCTATAGGCCCTATGTACAAGGGATCTGAACACCCCCTACCACTGAGCTCCCTCGTGGACAGAGTATGTGTAGTGGCTGAGCCCCAGAGGCCACCCACCCTGAAGACAGCCTTCATAACTTCCCTCTACGCTGTTCTCCTGGGACATTTCCCACTTAACTACTTGCCCTCAAGTCCTATTTCAGGGTCTGCTCCTAGGTCCAACCCAGGAATCTTTTGTTTCTGAAGACTTAAAGTTGGACTGCAACCCAAACTCAAGAGCCAGGGATGTGTCCAGATGAGGCCAATCAGAGAGCCCCTCTCTAGGGTCACAGTTGGTTAGCTCCACTGACCACTACCACCAGAGACTGGCCAAGGCCACCATACCCTCAGGAAGCCAGAAAGCCAAATTTTAAATATGGCAATCATTTTGAAACATGTAAGATGCCTCATGGGCAGGCCAGGCCAAGTGCATTGCCAGGCCATGGCATCTGACTATGGACTGCCAACTGAGAGTAGACCCTCCGTGAGGGGACCTGTGGTGAGCCTCCTAGTTCTGCTATGCTGGATGAGATGACCTTTACCCTTGCCTAGAAGTTTCTGACCCCAAGGACACGAGAGGAAGTGACCAGTATCCCAGCCCCAGAAAATGCTGCCTGATACTTGTGACCTTCCACCTTCTTATAAAAGCACCATGTTCTTTCCAGGGTGACAAGATGTTGAAACTTTGCTAGTCGAACAAGTCAAAAAAAAAAAAAAAGGGGGGGGGGAGAGAAAGGGAGCACCCTCCTATACTATGTGGAATTTTCCCACTCATAGGGAAACAGGGACCTGTTAGTGAGCAACCCATTGATCAAAGCACCAGAGGAGGAGGCAAGGTCTAATTTTCTTGCTTCACCTAATCCCAGTACTGTGGCAAGATAGGGCTATCATACCTTCTCCCCCAGACCCCAGTGCAGAGCTTCAAGTCTCCCAGCCAGCGGCTAAAAGACCCTTAGCTACAGAGGCTGCCCACCACCCTTGTCGTCAGTCTCATTAGGCCCAAACATGCTCACCTGCCCCAGTAAGAAATACCTGCTGTTGACCCCAAGGAGCAACGGGGTGAGGCTGGTCAAACCACGGGGGTTTGTTAGGTGGGATCTGGTCGTGGGGCCCAGGGCCCCGGGGGCCAGTGGCTGCAGGGTCCTGGACCCCTCCCGAGGCATCATATTCAGAGGAACCAGGCATTTGGATGGGAGGCTTGCTGTCATCTGGAGCCAGGTAAGAAGTTAGTTAGTGGAGGCCATAGCAGCAAGAGGTACCACCCAAAACCATCATCAGTGGACACCTGGGCAGCCCAGACTGGGCTTCATTTCCTGATAAATCCTTGCTTCATGACCCAATGAAAACTGCTGGGAAGGCAGCAGGACACACACTTCTTTTCTGAAAGCTTTACAGTAAGTATTGTACTTCTACCATGTTGACTTTAGTTTGCTGTAAAATTTTTATCATTGCTGAATTTTATTACCTATTCTGTATCTCATTCAAATATCACTTCCATTTGATATTACTTTATTAGACTTCTCTAAGTGTTAAACCATTCTTATACATTCCTGGAACATGTCAAAATATATTTTAAAGATACTTGGCTGGATTTAATTTGCTAAGATTTTGTTTAGTATTTCTGCATCTTTATTCAGAAGCGACGCTGTATTATATTTGTAATTCTTGTTTTATCCTTGCTCAACTGGTAGGAAAGTTATCTTGGTCTTGGAAAATGATATGGGCAGCTTTCCTTTGTCTGTTCTCTGGGACAGTTTATAAAGGAGAACCGAGTTATAAAAGTTTTATTACATTTAAATGTGAAATTCCCCAGTCTGTTGCTTTAAACTGATTAGAATCTGGCCTGAGACTCTGAAATTAGAGCCCTTCTCTGGGGGAAAGCTGCTTTCTGGGATCAGCTCCCAGTGGGTGCAGGGGGGCCACATACCGGGCTGGGTGGTTGGTGGGATGGCTGGGGCAGGTGTAGGGGCTGGCGGTGGGGCAGGTGGTGGTGGTGTAGCCTTGACTTCAGCTTCCATTTGTGGCATCTGGATCTGCTGCTGTTGCTGCTGCTGCTGTTGTTGCTGCTGCTGCTGGGCCAGGCTGTTGACAAATTCCTCATGCTGCGTCTTGAGGGTCTGGATCTGCTGCTGGAAGGCCAGCTGCACTGGCTGGACCACCGAGGAGTACTCATTGATAAGTGTTGCCTAGTAGAAAGAGAAGGGCAGTGGCACTCAGTGCTCAAGCCTTAGGGCCCACCCTTTCCAGAGCAGCATGGGACAAATGCTAGGAAAGCACTGGGAAGTCAGGGTGCTGCCAGGGACAGTGAGGCCCAGAGGCTGGAGCAGGCTGGCAAGTGAACGTCATGTAAAACTGATCAAGACTACCTGAATCTAGCCAAAATCTTGGCGATGTGCATTCCCTGATAATGGAATCAGGCAATGATAGCTGTGCCCTAGATAGCCACATAGACTTTAAACATACATCACTGACAAATATTCTGAGACATGCTCATGGGCTATGCTTATTTGCTGCCTAGCTTTGAATAAGTCACCACTTCCCTGAGCCTAAATTTTTCTCATCTGCAATATGGGACAACATTGGGACCAACTTCTGAAGATTTCAGGGAGAAGTCAGCAAATAACACATGGAAAGGGGAACTAGTATGGTAGAGGCTTAGTAAACACAAGCTATCATGTTTGCTAAGCTGAACTCAGGAAGAAAAAAAGGCAGTTAGACTTAAATGTTGTATAGTAATACAAGTCCATTTTTATTTAACACTAGAGGCCCCATTCACAAAGGTTTGTGCAAGAATGGGCCTTCCTTCCCCTGGCTGCCAGCATGGCCTTTGCCCTGGCCGTAGTCACCTTTCCACCTTCCCATGCTGCCCAGAGGCCCAGAGGGACTGGGGTGGTGCAGAACTCCTGCATCATCACCACGGCAACGATGCAAGTGCCTCCACCCCCAGCACCTGTGCATGCAAATCAACCCATCTTTGTTGGGTTAATTTGCATACTCACTCCTGATTGGCTGATGGGTATCACAAAAGTACAGTCATTTAGCAAGTTACTCTTTTATTAGGTAGATAAAAAAAGTGAGTATAATGTATAGAAAGTATGAAATGCACTTTCCTCATCTGTTTCTGAACATGAGAGCCTCTTCCCTGTGAAGAGCATGGCATTTAGGACCATCACTGAGGGAAGCAGCCTGCACAGAGCTCCTGACATTCAGCCAGGCCTTACAGTCTGAGAGAAGGGGTGTGGGCTGTGCCTTTTAATCCAGAAGCTGTGCATATGGCAGTGATGCTGATACCGTGGTAGAGGGCACCAAGAAGACCCTTCCTGCCCTGTGCCCCTCCCCTGGGCAAAGGCAGACACATGTATGGGGAGCACTGACTGCACAAGGTGATGGCTACAGCAGCCTAGACTACCTGGGGTCTCCTCACCTTCCCATCGCGTGAATGTGTGCCTGGAGGACCAGTGCAAACAAAGCAATGACACCCTGAAAACAGGGTCTAAATTGGGAAATTGGACCAGGAAATTGGACAAGTGCACCAGGAAGCTTACCTGGGAGGCTTTCCGTCTTCCTGTGCATGGGATAGGGTCCCCCAAGGCTGCTGCTCAGACCCCAGTTTAGAAAATGCCATCTGGGCTCTGAGGTCACCATTCCATCAGCAGTTCCAAGCCCAGGTTGGGGAGGTGGGCCCTCTGACTTCTGGAAGCTGCTGGGGTGGTGTCCACCCTGACCCCATGTGTAGTTCGGGAGATGGTGGCACTCACCTGGTACTGGCCAAGCCCCAGGGCTGGGCTCTGCAACTGTTGGATGATGGAGTCATCAAAGTAGCCGTTCTTCTCCCATAGCTGCAGGAGCTGGATATGGAAGGATGAGCGATCATGTCAGGGAGAAACAGCATGCCCTATCCCCTGCCCACCTTACTGTACCCCTCCAAGCTGTGCCACGTACCCGGGCAATCTTTTGCTGCTTGTCCTCCTCCACGGCCAAGAAGCTGGTGCAGTAGATGGGCACCACAACCTTCTGCAGGGCGGCCAGCAGCTCCCTGGCCTGCTTGCGCTGGCTGTGAGGGAGAGACCTTCCGCGCATCAGGGCCCTGGGGCGGGACCCGGCCACGCGCCCGTTACCATCGTGGCTCCAGCCATAGCACCCTCTGCCTTCTCAGGGAACGGGCCCCAACCCAGCTGGGACGAGGGCTGGGCTCCCCACAAGACCTGTGCTGGCACGTGGGCCCCAATGACAGACAGCAGTGGGAGGAGGGAAAAAACACAGGGCGGGACTTCAGAGCAATGCCTGTCACTTTGGTCTCCTTGTTAGTAAAATAATCCTTCCCTCCTGGCATAAGAATGAATAGACACAGCGGCTGTGAGAATCTCACTGCCCGAAAAGGACAGAGCTGCTGTGGGTTCAGGGCCTTGTCTATGTGATCTTGCTCAGCACTTGGATCCCATGTGCACACAAAGCACTGACTTGGACCCCGTGTTTCAGGAAGCAGAGGGAGTATGCCAAGTGTGCCTAGCATTGGGGACCTGTGGCTGGCAGGGCAAGGCAGTGTGCCCCAACATCCTTCAGGGGCACTCTGAGGATAATTGGGTATGGAGGTCCCCTGCAGCTGTACAATGAGGTGGCCCGGGATCCCCAGCATGGCAGTGAACCCAGATGGCATGATTCAAGTGGCTGGGAACCCTCCCAACACCAAGTTCATCAGAGAGAGCTCACAGACTGGAGCAAGTGCCTGGAGTAGGGAAGTGGGTCAGGGGAGGGAGAGCAGTCCAGGCGGAGGACAGGGCTGTCTCTGCAGAATTGCCTGGAGTCAGAAGAGGGGTGGATAAAGCAGGAAGGCAGGGCAAGTTCCAGGCGGCTGCTTATTTCCCCACATGCAAAATAAGGGAATGATGATACAGGGAGTGGCTGAGTGTGGCACAAGGAGGGCAGGGACCCAGGATATATGTGTGGCGGAAGACAGGGCAGGGTAAAGGACTCAGAGGGACAGGTCAGTTTCTGCTGCCCTCACAGGCACCATGCCCTTCAGCTGGCCAAGCTCAAAGCCAAACATGGCAGCCACACACTGCCTGCTTCCTTCTGCCCGTCTCTTCCTGGGGCCTGCCATGGCTCAGGGATCTGGTTCCTTAAGTTAACCTTTATTATAAGGCCCCCCAAAGGCAGTGCAGATGTAACCACTGGCCTGGGGAGGGCTGTAAGGGTGGGGTATTTATCTTGGTGGGCTGGGACATAGGGTCAGCAAGGGGAACCCAGCATCAAGGACCCTGAAGCAAGGCAGAGTCAACTGACTAAGAGTGTGTAATGTGTATCATTAAAGCAGAGCTGACAGCCAACAGAGATGCTGAAAGATACCAGAATTTGCCTTATGAGAGTAAGGAGTGAATGAATAGTAGCCCTAGGTGAAGTGGGGATGGGGGTGGGAATCCAGGGATAGGCTGAGGCAAGGGGGGGGGGGAGGGGAAGAAGGAGAGTGGTGGGGAGGTGTGTAGGGGCAGGGAAGAGGAGGAGCTGGCACAGATGACCCTCTCCCAGGGTCTCTGGACAAATGACTCACATTCTGAGACCAGCCAAGTTATTGAATGAAATACAGTGGCCACAGGAGGGCTAGAAGAAGAGGGAAGGCAAGCGGGGCTCAAGAGGCTCTTACCAGTGGTGCAGCACGTCATTGATCAGGTAGATGAGGTGCAGCCGCAGCTCAAAGTGTGCCCCATCAGCTGTGATGCGGTTCCGGAGGTGACCTGCCATTAGCTCACAGTGCGGAGGGGACTTAGCATTGCTGAACATCCAGTTCTTCCCGGCCTGCAACAGACAGAGCAATGGGTGAGCAGAGTTGGGTTCCTCCAGCCAGAACATGGGCAGGTACCCAGGGAGTTCAGGACACAGCTGAGGGTGTGGTGTCCAAAGGCTCGGCCACATGCTGCAGCCTCTGCCTGCCTTCCCCCTCTCTTGGAGTTGCTCAAGATGGGGCATTGCTACAGCCCTGCCCCAGAGGCTTTGGTGGGCTCTCACCTGTCAGGAGCACTAGGTTCTGGGAGCACTGAGCCCACCCGGCCCCATTGCCCTCACCGAGATGGCATCTTTGGTGCATGTATCAATGATGGGCTGCAGCAGGTTGTCAAACTCGTTCATGTCCAGCTGGGTCTCCTCCAGGAGCTTCTGCATCTGCTGCTCCACTGCATGGGCCACAGCTGCCGTCACCTGCTCCTGGGAGGCCAGGTAGGACCAAGACTGCCCATCAATGTCCCACCACAGCAGCAGAAGGCCCCATCCCTCACATCCACAGCCTCACCCCCACACCTGGAACAGTCATGGACACTGCAGGCAAAAGTTAAAGCAAGAGAGACAGAGGGAAAGACAATGTCCACCCCTATTCCAGGTGACAGATGGAATGATTAAGACCCAGAGGAACAAGGAACCTCTGCAGGCTAATTAAACACAAAAAGAAATTGAACAGACAGCATAGAGAGGACTTATGAATGGTCACTAGTCAGGAGAAAGAAGAGCAACCAGGGAATGGAAAATTAAAACAGGATAGCTGTTTCATCATTAGACTAGCAAACTGAGAGACTGTTGAAATCTGGGACTTCTATGGGGACAGGCAGTATGATCAGCGCTGGCCGAGGTTGGACCACCCATCCTGAGAAGCTTCATCCAGGGTGAGTGATCTAGCATGTTTTGTTGTCAGCAATATGACAGTAATCTTAAATATAGTAATACAACAGGGGCCGGTGTGTTAGATGCCTTGTTTTTTTTGATTCATCTCATTTTCCATGTGATTCATCCTACTATATTTGGTGCAAGTATTAGAACTGTAATGGATTAGGATAGAAGGGTCCTTCCCCTCAACAGCTTAGAGTGACCCGACTAGCTAGAACTGGTGCCAATGGCTCCAAAGGGCACCCAAATGGTTTTCTATTACACAATTTCTAACGTGTAGTCCCACTCATAGGTGTCCACCCCAGCAAATAGCTTGGGTAATGATTTCACTGGAATGAGAAGCAACCTCTGTCCAGAGGGACTGAGCTAAACATGCCATGGGTAATGGCAGCACTCTCCACAGCATTGATGCTTGGCAATGAGTCCTCCTCATAGTTATTTGTGAGTCTCAATGTACATATGCACAAACTGAGGCACAGGGGTGAGCTCCAGAGACCACCTTAAGACAAGAAGGGGGAAGGGGAGGGCCCTAGGCCTACTCAGGACTGATGGAGTGGGAGGGAAGAGGAGGAGCAGGCCCCGTACCTGTCTGAGGGCAAGCAGGTGCTGCTCCTGCTGCTGCAGGTTCCACTGGCTCTGCTGGATGAGCTCATCCATTGACGGAGCTCCCTGGGCGGGTGGGATGGGTGCAGCAGGGGCCAACGGGGGCTGTGTGAGGGGTGGCAGCGCTGCGGCTGGCTCCAGCTCTGGGGCCTGCTGCTTGCAGATAACTGGCAGAAGAGGAGAAAAGGTGCCCCTATGAGAAAGTGGCTACTGTCTAGGTGTCTCCTTGCCTGCCACCTGGGCAGCCCTAGGCCACAGGGGCTCCCCTCCCTACACTTACCATCCACAAGAGGACTTCTACACTGTGCTGCAGCCACACCCCCACCAAAGTCTGCCAGGCTCCACTCATTCTTAGCCTGGCTCTCCTACCCCACTTTCATTCCCCCAGAGCCTAGAACCAGCTCCTTTCCCAGGTCCCACCCACCACCTTCCACCCTTGTGCCAGTCCTCTCCTTGGAGATTTCAGGACTGTAACCCTGCCACTCTTGCCCAGTGTCCTCTGGCACACACCAAGCTAGAGCCCATCCCCCTTCACCCTTCCCACCTCACCAAGGCTTAAACTGATGCTAAACCCAGGCCAAAGCTCTGCCCCAAGAGCATCTCTCCTTGTTCCTCAGCCTTTCTGCTACCATCCTCTAATATACTCTTTACTTTCAAGTAGGTTATCAAAGCCACCTGACGCCCAGGCAGGGGAGCCCAAAATAGGAGCAGACCAGCACCCCTGAGCATATGCTGTGGCCCATCACCATGTGCCTCTCGATTTCCTCATCCTGACTCTGTTTGGGGAAAGGGACTTTTCGGAGTCAACTGAGATTGAGCCAGGAAGAGACGACCATCCTATTGGTAGGAGACTGAGTCAGGTGGGTATGTGCCCCGAATGTGGCCAGATGAGAAGAGATAGAAATTTGGGTGGTGGGATGTGGGGGGTTCTACTGGGAAGGGTCACTGAACAAAATGATCTCCCCATTGGCCATTGGGTCTTGTCTAGTCTGAACATAACCATGCACTTCTGGAACCCTGCTGAGTCCCATCCCAAGGGGACCTGGCCTTTGAACAAAGACAGGCAGACAGAAGAGATGGTGTTGTCCAGGGCCCATCTCAGTCACTTCTTAGGTCTGGTTGAACCTTCTGGCGTTGACACCCTCAGGGATATCCTCCTCCACCTTCCAGAGACATTTCTTCAGCAAATCTGTTCTCTCACTCTCATTTCTTCATTTTCTCCTTCTTTCTGACTCCTTTCCAGCAGCCCCTAAATATACCTGTCTTCTGTTTTAAAAAACTTTCCCTTAATCACATGCCCCTCATCTCAACAATTTTATAACCAAGATTCCATTTCAATTCATCTCTCTTTTACCTTACTAGCCCAGACCAAATCTAGCTCTGTCCACCCATCCCCACAGCCCTTGGGGATATATATATATATATATATATATTTTTTAATATATTTTATTGATTTTCTACAGAGAGGAAGGGAGAGGGATAGAGAGCTAGAAACATCGATGAGAGAGAAACATCAATCAGTTGCCTCCTGCACGCCCCCCACCGGGGACGTGCCCGCAACCAAGGTACACGCCCTTGACCGGAATCAAACCTGGGACTTTTCAATCCGCAGACTGCCTCTCTATCCACTGAGCCAAACCAGTTTTGGCCCTTGGGGACATCTTTATTCACCCTGATGGCCCTGTCTGTGTGGCCACTTCTTTAGCCCCTTCCTCTTTCTCTCTGACCTTTACCTGCTAGAGTGTGGCACGAGGCCAGAGCTGTCTTCTCTCTGAAACCCCCAGGGCTGTGGTCAGCAAACTACGGCTCTCGAGCCACATGCGGCTCTTTGGCCCCTTGAGTGTGGCTCTTCCACAAAATACCACGGCCTAGGCGAGTCTATTTTGAAGAAGAGGCGTTAAAAGAAGTTGAAGTTTAAAATATTTGGCTCTCAAGAGAAATTTCAATAGCTGTATTGTTGATATTTGGCTCTGTTGACTAATGAGTTTGTTGACCACTGCCCCAGGGGAATGCAATTACAATCAGCATACGGTAATTCCTAAATCTAACATGTTCACCTTGGATTCCTTGAGCTCTGGATCTAATTACAGCTCGAACAGCCCATAGCTTTCCACAGGCATGCATATCCTCTTATCCCATGCTCCATCCAACCAAGCCCCATTCCTGATCTCGGTGGCTGGCATGGCTATACCCATACACCCACGCCAGAGCCTAGAAGTTACAAACCTTCCTCTTTCCCTTGCAACTCACGACTGACAAATCAACCCGTGCTGTCATCAGCTTCCTAGATCACATTCTGGTCTGTCTGTGACCCTGCTGTCACTGCCACAACTCTGCTGTCACCTGAATCACCCTTGAAATTGGTCTCCTTGAGTCCAGTCCAGTCCCCTCCACATGGCAATATAGTGATGCTGCCCAAAGTGTGGTCTGAGGAGCAGTCAGGTGAAAGACTCCACAAATACAGGAGTGCTTGATGCTTTTATGGCTCACATTTTTTACTCTATTTTGCAAAGATATACTCTCTACAACAGAATTTTAAAAAACAAAAACTGGTCCTTCAATAGAGTTTGCAAAACACTGTTATAGAACAGTCCTGGACCTCAGTCTTTACAATGACTAACCCTGCTCCACAACAAAGACCTGAAACCCAACCCTCAAGAGACCTCCACAGCTTCCAGGAGAATTCCTAAGTCCTTGGCAAGCCAGCCCTCCCTACTCTGCACCTTTACTTTGAGCCACTCTAAGTAAGAACCCCTCCTTCTCTGGAGCTCTTGTCCCCTCTACTTCCTAGTCCCTCCTAAGACATTTCCCTGTGCCTGAACATTTTTCTCTCTTCAGTTCTCATCTGGCTAAGACTATGTATTCTTCAATCACAGCTAGAAATTGTTACCTGCAGAAAGCACTTTATGAGCCCCAATCTTCCCTTGCTAGAAGCACCCTATCCTTCCTGGGTTATGGCACCAAGTCCCAAGCAGCTCTGGATTTCTAATCCTACAGGACAGGGTGAGTGAGCTTCCCTTGCAAGGGAAACAGCTCTCACCCCTGGTCACTCCAACCAAAGCACCGTCCTCCCCTACCTGGTTATGTCAAAAATATTCATCTGGTGCCCTAGTTCATGGATTCGACCCTTTAATCCCAGGATACCCCCAGGCTGAGTCCCTCAGGCTCAACCCATTGACCTACTTCAGATCTTACCATCAAATGCCCCAGTTCATTCCCTCCTGGCCTCACTGGTTCCAGCCTCCATTTCTGCTCCCTCCAGCTTTGCCACATGGACCATATGAACCAAACCCATCACTCCTTTGTTTCAAACTCTCTCATGACTTCACACTTCCTGAAGCAGGGGTTTTAAAGTAGTGTGCAGGGGCTGAGGAGTAACTGCTTCAGAGACATATAAGCACACACAACACTTTGTCTACAATTTCAGGAAGCTACTCTCCCTTACCTGCGTCTCAAACATAACTATGCACAAGAACCCCTGAACTGAGGGTGGAAATCCAACATTCCCCTGGCATTTCCATTCCAGACCAAATACTTCCCTCCCCAACACATGTTCTTGAGCTCCAGCCATGCTGGGCTTCTCATGGTTTCTCCCATGGATACCTAAACACACCAAGCTTGTTCAAGCCACTGCACCTTAGCAGTTTCTTACAAATTCTTTATTGAACGTTACTGTGTACTATGTATTAGGGCACAAGAATGACCTAAAACAAAGTCTGGTGCTTGTAGTCCAGGAAACATTCAGCTTTCAATGCCCATCAACCTGAGCAATCCCCTACTCATTCAAATGTATTCAGAAGCTACATATTCATTACTGAACAAAACGGATATAGGAGCTTACTACCTGGAGGCTATTTGTCATTCAAAGGCCAGCTGTGATTTCTAACTCCATCTTAAATCCTCTGAGGGCAGGACCAGAATCCTGATGTCCAACGCAGTGAACACTGTAAACCTCTGCAAAGAACTAAAACCCAAAGGGACAATGCTTTTTGATTTAGACTGTAAGCAACTGAAATGCACAAAAACCTTGCTGGACCCAGGAAAAGCTCACAAAGGGAGCTAAACAGTGGCTCAAAACAGAGTCCCAGTCCAGCCTCTATCACTTCCTGGGAAACACCGAAGCAATCACTACTCTGCTGACCTCAGTCATCACGTTCGCAAAACAACAGAAAAACCCCTGATCTCGAGCCTAAAAAGTGGATCCATAACTTCCTTCCCCATTACACTCGGACCGAGCAACCACTTGCTGCAGGCCTGGGAACAACGAAAGAGATCATGAAGGCCTAGCTTCTACAACTTGAAAGAACATGCGACCCAAAAGGCGGTTTGTGGTAGAGCCTGCACCGGTATCAGAGAAAGAAATCGCTCCAGGGTGCGACCAAAGAGCTGGAGAGGACTCACGCTGCTGCTGTTCCAGCGCTAGCTTGCACTTGTAGTAACTGTAGAAGTCGCCCCCAAACAGAAACGAGAATTTTGGGTTGTCCTTCTGCTTCTCCATCGTCATCTTCTCAAACTCGGGCCCGTTGCGAGCCACGAACTGGGCCAGTTTGTCGATGACATTTCGAAGCTCCTGGTCTGGAGAACGGAGAAAAGGCCACGCGGGGCGTCAGCGAGGACTGCCCAAATCCGGGGGCCCAGGGGCGCCAGCCGCCGTCCGCCAGGTCGGGATCTCTAGGGGTGGGCCCCGCAGAGGCCGCCCTTGTACGGGTCCTGGTAGGGGCCACAAGCGCGCCGGGAATGCGGAGACCCGCGGGAGAGGCCGCAGGCGAACCCGGGAGGCCGAGCCCCGCCCCCTCCTAGGCCCGGGGACCTCAGGAGGCGGGGTAAGCCAACAGGGTATCCGGGGGAGAGAGAAACGGTCCCTAAACTCGCGCTGGGCCTCACCGTCGGGTGGCAGCGGCATCTCCATGGCTCCTGCCGCCAGGAACGACCTCCGGTGCCTCTCGATCCCCAACCAGCGCCGTCAGTGGAAGCCGGCAGGAAGTGGCGCGAGGGAGCCGTTTACGGCGGGCCTCGTGTGCTGCTTCCGTCCGCCACTTACGGCCGTCGCCGGGAAACCCCGGAAGTGAGGGTGGGAGGCAGGCGGGAAGAAGCCGCGTGAGGCCAAGCGCGCGGGAGGAGCTAGCGGTGCGCAGACGCAGGGGCTCTTTTGCGCTTGCGCGGAGGGGCCCTTGTCTCCCGCCGCCCCAGAGCCGCTGGAACGGCCGAGCCGGCAGTTATCTGTGGCAGCGGCTCTTTGCTTGCTTGGTTGCTGCCCGGGGGCCTAGTGGGGTACTTTCTCCACGGGGCACGGGGATTGGGGAGTCCTTGTCTGGGTCAGGGCCTTTGTTGTATTGTCGGGGAAGCTGCAGTGAAGAGACTGCGAGGTGAGGTGAGCCTGGGAGGCTTCCGGCCAATCCCGCGGTGGAAACAGAACCCGAAGTCGCCGGGCTTGGTGAGGATGGAACTGGGCTTAGTGAGATTCCAAAGACCCTCCCAGTCGGTTTCTTTCGCTGCACCCAGCCCTGCGGTAAGGAAGACTTGGCGGTGGGAACTTCCCTCTCCCGCTGGCCTCGGACTGCGTGGCTTCCGCGTGGTGGGGCGCCCCCGTCGACTTTCGGTGACTCGCTAGACTGCCTGCCTTCCTGAAAGGAACAGTGATATAACTTCTAAAGTGAATGTGGACGTTAAGAAACGTCCAAACCTGTAGAAAATTTTTATGAATTTGAGCCAAACTGGCAATTGCGGGGGAGCAAAATCTCAAGGAATTGAGAACATGCTCTGGAGAATGGCAGTTCAGGAGCTTATTTTATACATTAAAATTAAAGGAGGAGCGGCAAAGAGGGTTACATGAAATCCATTGTTGGTAGATTAAGGGAGTTGGAGAAAACAAAGCGAGGAAATAATCTGGGACTGGATAAAAAGGCAAAATAGAGAAACATACTTTTACATTCGTGGGTACGGGATAGTTACCATTTACAGCACATAGAAATGGTATACGGGGAACAGGTAACATTAAGGAGTTCTTGCCCTGTGGGGCCTAGAAAAATTATCCTCACCTGTTTTTCTTTTTTATCATATTTAAAAAGTATGCTATCTTAGCCCTGGCCAGGTAGTTCAGTTGGAGCATCAGCTGATAAGCCGAAAGATTGCGGTTTCGACTCCCAGTCAAGGCACATAACTAGTTTTCAGGTTCCATCCCGGGTCTAGGGCATGTATAGGAGGCAATCAATCGATCTTTCTCGCACTTTGATGTTCCTCTTTCTACTTCTCTAAAAATCAATAAATATATATCCTCGAGTGAGGATTTAAAAAAAATGTTATCTTAGATGCAAAAAGGAAATTGTACAGACTCATATATAAGGTAAAGATTGACTTTTGACAAGGAAGCTACAGGCCTGGGACATAACTACCTGTCATGACTTGTCTTTAGTTAGGGATTTTTATGTTCAAACTATCCAGTGCAGTTATTTTCTGTCTCTGAATGTAAGGCCTGCCATGCGGACCTCCCCTGAACTTGTCAGGTTTAGTATGTGGTCCCTTTTTCTGTAAGAGGGTGAAATCAATGCATGTTAATTGTGGGGAAAGATAAGGAGCAAACTAGAGCACACTGTGGACATCCCCTATGCTTAGTTGGCCATATTTTCTCTGCAATTGATAGACATTTTAGATACACTTTTTATTGTTACAAAATGTCTCCTTTTGACATTTTGGGATTGTCTCCTTTATGCCAGATATTACTTTAGGCCAGAGGTTGGCAAACTTCTATAAAGGGCCAGATTGCAAATATTTTAGGCTCTATGGGCCAAGAGGCAAAATAGAGGATATTACGTAGGTACTTTCTTTTTAAAAAAAATTAAAAAAATGTACTTATTGCCCTAGCCCAGTGGTCAGCAAACTGCAACTTGTGAGCCACAGTTTGCCGCTCTGTTAATTAATGAGTTTGCTGGCTATTGGGATAGGGGCTTAATCACAAGGAACAACAACAGTATGTTGTTATTGGAATCGAGAGTCCAGGTCAGTGGATAGAGCATCAGCCTATGGATCAAAGGGTCCCGGGTTTGATTCCTATCAAGAGCACATAACTGGTTGCAGACCTAGGCCCTTTTGGGGCTCATGCAGGCAGGAACCAATCGATGTGTTTCTGTCACATTGATGTTTATCTTTCCCTTTCTCTTCCACTCTCCCTAAAAATCAGTGGAAAAATATCCTTGGGTGAGGATTAACAACAAAAAAAAATGTATTTATTGATTTGAAAGAGAAACATCAATATGTTGTTCCAGTAATTTATGCATTCATTGGTTGCTTCTTGTATGTGTCCTGACCAAGGATTGAACTCACAACCTTGGTATATCACGATGATGCTTTAACTATGAGCTACCCAGCCAGGGCCTTTGTAAGTACTTTCATAACCCAAGAGAAAAATGTCCATAACATTTTTATTGGTGGAATTCAAAATGTGAGTACAATTTTAAAAATACAGCTCTATTAATGAGAAGAATGGAGTGCTTTTTGAGATTTCAAGTTAGTCTTTCCGGTTATAAATTGACTAGACACCTGGTGCACAAAATTCATGCACTCGGGTGGGGAGTCCCTCAGCCCGGCCTGTACCCTCTTACAGTCTGGAGCCCTCAGGGGATGTCTGACTGACTTAGGCTCACAAGGAGTCAGACACCTTAGTGCTGCTGTGGAGATGGGAGAGGCTGCCACCACCATCAACCACTGCTGTGCTCTACAGCCATGAGCCCGGCTTCTGGCTGAGAAGTACTCCCCCTGTGGTCAGGTTGTTTCTCTGTTTGGTCAACTTGCATATTAGCCTTTTATTATATAGGATTGCAAATGTTCACCTGTAAAGACCAGTGTTGGTTTGCAAAAGTCCTGGCCTGTTTGGCTTTGTGGACAGAGCATCTGCTGTCAGACTGAAGGGTCCCAGGTTTGATACCTGTCCAGGGCACATATCTCAGTGGCAGGCTTAGTTCCCAGTCACTGGTGGAGATGCATGTAGGAGGCAACCAATTGATGTGTCTCTCTCACATCCATGTTTTTCTCTCCCCCACTTTCTCTAAAAATCAGTGGAAAAATATCCTTTGGGGGTGAGCGGGTTGCATGTGGCTTATGGATGAACAAGTCAAACCTAAGTCTACTCTCAGGAGCCTACAGTCTATGAGATGGGGGATGGGGCAGCAGACAGGCATAAATCAATAAACATAAGAGAAAGGTGTTACTAAGGAAAACAACTGATGCTGAGACATTGATAAGGGAGGAGGGCAGGGCCTAATTGATAAAGTTATCCAGTAACCAGATCTAGTCAGGAGCTAGCTATGTGAGCACTCCAGGCAGAGGGTTACATTGTGAGATTTTTCTGTTTAGTATGATGCTGCATAATCTGGATAGTGTGGACATTTTTCCATGTCAGTAAAGGTCTATATTGAGGAGTTTTAACTTGTGATTCACCATAGGTAGACTTCAGAGATAGCATAGTGTCATGCATATATGAGTTTTTGTGAATTGAAGATATATAGCATTTGTCAGATTAATAGGATCTCTGAACCAAAACAGGTTGATGAATCTGTATTGTAATTTTTTAATGACTGCATATGGCTCTGTGGTATGGATTTACAACAATTGATTGAAGCTGTTACCAGGAAACCCCTGGTTGGGCTCGGACTGCCTGTTGCTGTGTCCAATTATGAAGGCAGGGTTGAATCATAATTAGGCGTTTATTGAGAAGGCCAACCTACCTAGAAGACAGGGTGCTTACAAGCATCAAATCCTGCCTTCCAGCAAAATTCAGGGGAAGGATTATAAAGGGGAAGAGGCAGGGGTGAGGAATGCAGCTATGTGCTGGCCTGGGGGTCCGTAGACATTAGCTATTGTAATTAGTCCTCAGGTGATGAGGTGATGTTTTGACTCCTGGTGTGTCAGCCTGACCATATTTATTGGTTCTGCTTGCTAGATTCACAGCTGAGTCACCTCCCCTGCACAGGCCTTAAAAAGGAAACTTTAAGAAAAACTTAACCTCCTATGCACATAAGTATATGTGTTCTAAGATTTAAAATAACATGATTACTTTTCAGATTAATTCAGGTGCTCTATCAGGTTGTAGGTCCACCCTAACAAAGCCAGACCGTGATGCACATTTAATGCTGATAATCACTCAGTTGCCTTCCAGAAAGATTGTACACTGATTACTACTACTTTCATAATTAATTTCATATTGTTTAAAATGCATTTATCGGAGACAGAAAATTTAAGCATCACAGGGAATTACTTAGGTCAGTGGTCAGCAAGCTACGCGAGCCGTGGTTTGCCGCTCTGTTGACTAATGAGTTTGCTGATCACTGGAATAGGGGCTTAATCACAAGGAACAACAGCCTGTAATTACTGGAACCGAGAGTCAAGGTCAGTGGTTGGCAAACTCATTAGTCAACAGAGTGGCAAACCACACTGAATTTTGCCCACCACTGACCTAGGCTCATTTCAATGGGCTAATCTAAATCCACTGGTCAGAAGAAAACAGTCGAGTTGCTAGAAGTAGAGGATGTTGCAGAGATGGTTTCCAAGGACTTGGAAACAAGACTTAAGTAAACAAACTCTACACCCCTGGGTGAGATGAACTTGCTAAAGAGCCTTACCTAAGAAGCAAAATGGAAGTAAATTTAAAACCACATGCATGCTTGCTCCTGCAGATATGCTGCGAAAATGTATTCCATGTCAGAATTGTGTGCTATATTGTGCACTGCAAACTTATCCAAGGGCTTAATTGTAGCATATAATGAAACACTACAACACTATGTACATAGACACACAGATTCAAGAGAGAATATTTAATAATATGGGGAAATGTTTCTGGCATATTTTTAAAAGCATATTACAAAACATATGCACAATATGCCAGGGTTTTTTTTTTTTTTTAATGTGTACATATCCTCCCCTTCCCCAGATGCCACTGCTGTTCAGTTTCTTATGTATCTTCAGAGATAAACTATTCACAAACACATTTATGTATCTCAATACTTTTTGGAAATTGTTCCTTCTATCCATAAATCCTTCTCGTTCAAAAAAAAGTTTTTAAGGATTCTAGAGAGAAAGGAATAGATAGAAACATTGATCGCCTCCTGCATGCCCCCTACTGGGGATCGAGCCTGCAGTCTGGGCATGTGCCCTGACCCATAATCGAACTTGTGACCTCTTAGTGCATGGGTTGATGCTCAACCACTGAGCCACACAGGCCAGGCTTTTTCGATCTTTTTTTATATTGTAGCTTTAACAGTTTTGTTACATATGTATAGACAATAAGTTATGTAGAAATTAGGGAGGATGGCAAAAAATCCAGACTGATATCCAGACATATAGTCTCAATAAAGCCAGAGCTTGGTGTGGCTGTCGTCTCATCTCCCATAGTAACTAAACCTCATGTGGTGAACTAGCTGAAGCCACAGGAGGGGAAGAATGATGTGGAAACAGAGATGGTCCTGTCTTGTGCTGGAGCGTGGAGCAGTCATTGGGCCTGATCTTATTACCAAGTAAACCTGGTCACATGGGAGTTGCCCTGAGACCAACAGGTATTAGTCTCTGGGAGAAAACATTTCTGAGTAAGAGTTCAGACTCTTGTCTGCCAAATGGGGCCATCATTGAACCTGGCTCTTACTTGTAAGGCAGTGACGCATCTTGGGTCAGAGTGCTGGAAGCCTGCTGGAATTGTAGTGGCAGACTACAAAACCTCTTGGGTCATCCTTCAGGGTCTTACATAGCAGTGTGGTCCAGGCAAGTGAAATTATTTCAGAGAGGGAGAGGGGAAGAGAGAAACATCAATTATAAATCATCAACCAGCTGCTTTCTGCACCCCCATTATGTCCTACTGGGGATCGAGCTGCAACCCAGCATGTGTTCCAACCGGGAATTGAACCATGACCTCCTGGTTTGTAGGTCCACGCTCAACCACCAAGCTACAATGGCTGGGCCAGGATATATTTTGATTATACCAATTACTCTTAGGAGTATGACTTAGGTGAAGAAAAACAAAAGCTCACTATTATGGCTGCTCTGCTCAGTAGAGGGCCCTGGACTTGCAGTCAGACACTCTTGGGTTCCAGGCCTGCTTCAGGGACTAAGTCAACTTCTCTATTTCCCTCTATAAAATGAGGCTAATATATCTCACTTGGGTTCTGATGTTTAATGAGGCACATATAATACAAAATGTGTAAAAATACCTTGCATTCCCATATACCCTTCTACCCTGTATGTTCCTTAGCATTTTTTTCATGTATCTACAACAAATCATCTATGTGTTGTATAAATTAAGGTGAGTGCTCTGAGGGTAGAAGGCTTATATATATCAGCTTTCTGTACTTGGTACAAAGAATGAAACAAAAGACTTATGAATTAAAGTTACAAGCAGTTGTTTGTTAAGAAACATACCCTTTGAGAAAAGAATGGAGTCAGAATAGACAGGTTGCGAAATTACTAAAATCAAGTAGGCTGAGGCATGAGTTAGTAGTTTTGTTCTTGCTTTAACTAGGTGAGGACTTAACATTTGAAAAACAAAACTGTTCTTACTGATTTTAGAAAGGGAGAAACATTGATGTGAGAGCAAAACATCAATTAGCTGCCTCCTGCACACCCCCTACTGGGGATCAAGCCTACAATCTGGGCATGTGCCCTGCCGGGGAATCGCACCTGCCATCTCTTGTTGTATGGGATGATACTCAACCAACTGAGCTATACCTGCCAGGGCAGGACTTACCTTTTTAACTCTTCAGTTGTGCATCAATGCCTAATAGATAACACTCTGTAGATTTAGGAAAGAATAAAGGATTTAGGGAAACTTACATCCATTATCCAGTTCACAGAACTCCTAGATTACCATCATACTGGTCCAGAGGATAAGAATGCAGGACTAAATTCTTTTCAAAAATGTACTTTTTACTGTAAGAACTGTTTTTCTTTCTTCTTTGGAACACTCTGGGTAGTACTTAGTTGTGTTTCTGATTTGCACATCCCTAAAACTCTACAGATCTTTGTCATTTATTTCTAGCCAAAGCCCCAACTCTCTTGTGCTCAGTCAACTTCAACTGCAATTGAAGGGAATGGTTTCCGAGTCATATGGAGGGGACTGGGCTTTGGAGGCAGAGTTAAGAGGCTGGGTGATCCAAGACAAATAACCCCTTTGGGCCTCATTTTCATCTATTAAATAATAAAACAATATAATGGGATTATAAGAATTGTATAAGAAACCACCACTGCATGTAGTAAATATAACCTCAGAAATATGCTCCATAAGCACAAGCTGCCATGACATTCTTAGATTTTGTTAACTGTTCAATAAAGGCATGTGATTAACTGATGATCTGGGATTTCTAGTTTTATTCTACCATCACATAAATTCACAAATAACAGGTCCTAAATTTGGGCTTAGGAAAATAAGGTTTGCAATACTCTTGGATATGAGAACCAGGTAGATTGTTCTTTATAAACCTCTTGTTCATCTTGTTGCTGGGCACACTGAAGACACTCACTCAGAAAAAGACCCTCACTGACAAACTGGGACCAGTCTTGATTCCCTGGAGACCATCATTTATTTTTGGTAAATGCCATCAATGAATATACAGCATCATTCCCAAAGGATAGTCTACAGCATTTAAGTCTTGAAAATGGGTGATAATTAAAAAAGAATTCACAATTTTTAGATCCTTTAATAATTTAACTTTCTCTGCCCTTTAAAGCTGTTGGACCCTTAACAAATCAGGTCTAGTTGCGTCCCAGCAATAATAAAGGGCCTATTGCATTATTTATGCCAAATACACAGCAAAATTCAGAAGTTCCAGTGCTGCACTGGAACCTATTCTGGCTTCTCTCCTTTGTAAAAGGGGTGTGATTTTCTCTATAATAAATGACTTAAAATACAGTCATGACTTAAAAAATTCTACACCAAGTCTCAATACAGTGATCCAAACACTTTAAAAATGCCCTCTGAGCCTCAGTTTCACCTTCTGTAAAATGAAGGAGTTGGGTTAGTGTTGCAGGCTAGACCACACCACAAGTGAGTAAACTGAACTCGCTACCACACACCCGAGTAGTGAGGATTATGAGGGGAACAGCTGCAAATATGAATGTCGGAGGCGGACCAGGGCAGTAGTGGCTGAAAAACCAGCCTTCAAGGGGTCAATCAGCTCTGAACTGTCAAGTCTCAAAAGTATGTCTTTGTCTTTTGATAATTTGGTCTAATATGATTGTCTCATTTATTCCAGTGTATGTACTTACTGTAAATTTATGTACAGAATTAAATATCCCATTTATTAATTTATAAACCATAATAAAACCAGTCATTTCCCCTCACCAGCAAATTTTGCATTGGAAAAGGAAAACAAACTAATATACACATTTCAGCAACATCAGAAATTTCATTAAATCTGAATGAAGGCATAATTCATTTTGTAGTTCAATTATATGTTCAAGGAGTCAGTTACTCTAATCATAAAGACAACACTGCAATATCTTTGCAGTTCAAAATTAATCCCATTTGTTACTCAACTTTGAGAAAAATTCAGCTGTAGACTTGACTGCTTCTGGTGAAAGCACTCAGCAAGCTCATCACCAGTAACACCCTTCAGGATTGCCTTTTCAGATTTCACATAGCAATCATCTTGAAGTTTGGGGCCAAAGTAATTAGAAAACAAGTGAATAACAGACAACAAACAGGGACTTCAGAGGCTGGTGGTTCCTAAACTCAAAGGCCAGAAGGTGTCCCAGACCTCTCCAGAAGTGGCCTAATGTAAGCTGACAAAACAACCTCTTAAATACAAAATTCCAATTATCAGAAACAAACCAAGTCAAGCGTAAACTGTCACTTACTCTCTGAGTGGGAAAAATGTCTCACCAGGAGGAAAAGGATGACTCCTGTCCCAACTGTTGGGGATAGTGCTAACGGAAGAAAGCAGCATCACCATAGACCCCCGCCAGTGGTTCCCAGGAGGGAAGATAACAGTCCTTCATGATGCCAAGAAAGATGCCAATCCCTCTTCCCCACCTGGATCTTGGCACACAGGTCATCATGATGTGAACCTCCCCAAACCAACTTTTCCTACTTTTTCTTTTTTCTCTTAAGCCTTTTTCTTGACCAAAGCATCTGATTTGACAAATCAGATCCTAGCTTGCTGCTCGCCTCTTTTCCCTTCACCAGTACATGATTCAGATCCCAATGAAAGCACCACAAGAATAGGACACAGAATCAAAGACTGCTCTTGTCTGTCACACAAACCGTCCAGATAATTGGTATTCTTGATTCATTCTGCTTTCAGCGATTATGGTCATTTGAGAGGTGCTTCTCAACACCTCATTGTTTCCTACCAATGCTGATATGTGTCAGACAGGCATTATTAGCAATGGGAACTTTTTTTTGTTTTTAAACATTTAAAGCAAAAGGATTTTCAATCTATAAGCCAGTCCGTATGCACCCCCTACTGGGGACCAAGGCATAAATACACAACTACAAAACATTTTCTACAAAAATGAGAGCTCTCGATGAAATCAGCATCTTCTCAAAATCCTACTACATCGTCACAGCAGTAAAGACCCACCAGAAAAGACAAAGATCAGAAATAGTTTGAAACACTGAACTTGATTTCCTAATGATCCCCTCTCCCAGCCCTAGTCTCCTCCTTACTGCTCTGAGAGGAGCAATGCCCTACTCTGCTGTTCCCTCTGGATCCTGACACACAACTCTGACTTACTGGTCAAAGAATTAGCCTCTAAGAATTCAATGCTAACTGCCAACAGCTGTTCACTTGGGAGGGTTTGCCAGTAACTGCAAATAGCCATGAGGCTAAAAGGGAAACAGTCCATCTCCTTGCCCATGCCAGAGTCTATATCCACGACGATTCCACCTTTCCGGAGGATTTTCTGGAAATGCTATCTGAGAAGCAGAATAAGAACTCTGATATGACTTGGGGATTAAATCCACACAGAAAGGTAAAACCTGGCCATGATCTCTGTAGTGCTGCCACCTCCAGGTGACAAACTCCAAGAAGAAAGGGCATGGACACCAGTGCTCAAGGGCTGTGGTCCTCACTGCAGGGAAGGCATCCTGCTGCCCCAGGGGCCGGGAACCCCATGGTCCTCTGATGGTTGCACACTGTACTCCCGGCTGGGCTTACATTCACCGGTTGTCAGAAGTTTCTGGTACTGCTGGGATGGGTGGGTTTGAAAGGAGTTGCAGAACAGCCCACCCTATCCTCTAGGCTCTACACGTCATAGCGGTTCAAACTGTATGAGTTTGGGTAGTTCTGCCGGCTGTACTGGAAGTGGTCTGTTAAGGTGTTGTTGCGGCCATACTGATAGTCCCCGTGTTGGGGGAAAAGGACGCCGTTGTGGGGCTTCTTCAGGGGGCTCCGGTGATGCTCCTTACTGCTCAGGTCGCCTGCTGTGACAGGGAGGAGGTGTTTCTGTGCTTGCTGATTCGCATCGTACTTGGTCTGCAGGGTCAAGAGAGCAATGGGTCATTGGCTTCTTCCCCGAACACACACAAGACAAAGGGGAGCTCAAGATTCACTGCCAAGTAGCCCTTTAAGGCCATGCAAGTGTCGACCCAGCAGGCTGGACATGGCCAGTGAAGTTAATGGACTGGCCCTCCCTGTTAGCTATCCTATGTCCTTACAGGGGACTAAACAGAGCCTGTATAAGGAGAGTGACATCCTGACAAAGCCTCAGTAGACCCAAGAGCCACAGCTGGAGTGAGGCAAGGACTGGGGTCATCTATAGGGGAAAAGGCAGGTCAAGATAGGAAAGGCTATGCCAAGACCATAACCCAGATTGGCAAAACTGGGAGCTGGAACCTGGGCCTCTTAGCTTCTGATAAGGCCACTTCTTTTCCCCTCTCCATCAACTCTTGGTGCCTCCCAGGGTGTCAATGGGTTAGACAATCTCTTCTATCCCAGACTTACCTTGTTGTACAGGAAAACCCCCAGGATGGCTGTCATCATGCCCAGGACATTGGTGCTGGTGACAGGGTTCCGCAGCATGATCAGGGACACCGTGATGACCATGATTCTCTTGGTCGCATTGGCGACTGAGTAGCTCAGAGGGCTGATGAGGTTGAGGATGCTGAAGGCAATGACGTTCTGGGCAAAGTTACAGAAGCCACTAACAGCCAGAAGCAGGAGCGTCCAGGGCCACTGGGACACATAGGTCTACAGACGGGAGCAAGACAGCAGCATGGTCACATGCCAGCCCTGGCAGAGGTTGGGAGAGCAGCACAGAGTAGTTTTTGGGGTTAGTCGGTGGGGAGCAGACCAGGATGGGTTCGAGTGTGATAGCAGATGCTTTATACACACAGACTCTAACCCTCATGATACTGCATGGCACACCATCACTACCCCCATCATCACTGCCTTCAATGTCACCATCATTGTCACAATCACCACCATCATCAACCACTACTGTCACTGCCCTCACCACCACGACCACCATCCTGATAACCATCACATCACCACCATCACCATCACCACCACCACCTTCCTCTTCTGCTGAGGAAGTGGAGGCTCTGAGAAAGATATGAGGTGTCCAAAGGGTGCAGAGCATGGCATGAACCAAAGCCTTCCCTCATCCCTGGACAGTGAAGGTCAGGGCTCTGGGGTTGACAGAGTAAGGTCTCGATCTGATTGGGCAGGCTCCTGTAATAGACATCACAAGCCTGGGGGCTTACAAACAACAAACATTTATTTCTTAATTCTGGAGGCTGGAAGTCCAAGATCAAGAAGATTCCGTGTCTGGTCTGGGCTTTTTGGTTCACAGATGGTGTTTTCTTGTGGTGTCCTCAAGTGATGGAAGAGATAAGGATGCTCTCTGGGGTCCCTTTAAAGTATTGATCCCACTTGATGAGGGCCACAGCACCTTCATGATTAATTACCTTCATTGGGGGTTGGGTTTCAACATGTTGATTTTGGGGGAACACAAACATTCAGACCATAGTAGACATGATACATTCTGTAAGACAGGGGTGTCCTAGGAAGGCAGCCCCTGATATATGAAGAAACCTCCTGAGGTGGGGAGACTGAGGACCTGCTTCTGCCCCATCTCTGGAAGCCCTGGGCAGCTGTTTGATCTCTCGGATTGTGGTTTGTTCTCTGCAACAGGGATGATCCCTGCTGAGCCTGCACAATGCCACCGCTGTGGAGATCAAATGCCATCATGGCTCCAAAAGTTCCTTAAAAAAATTCCAAGCCACATAAACATAAGAAGGCAATTGGTGTGTCTATCTCACATCGATGTTTCTCCCCCTGCACCCCCTATTCCCAGTTCCATTCTCTCTAAAAATAAATCAATGGGAGAAAAAGAAAAAGTGATCGGGCACTGTTGGGTCCCCATCAGGGAAGCAGCGTCCCACCGAGTCCCAGCTTTCATTCTCTTGCCTATCTTTTCTCAATCCTTCACCGCCCCCACTTGGGTTCACTGAACCTGGCTGAGCTGGTGCGGCACTAAGGCGCCCTGGGGCTGAGTATGCCTTGGCCATGCCACAAGAGTACGGGGGAACTACAATTATTAGGTGAAAGGAGGCCCCAAGGCGTGCACATGCAGAAAGTGTGGTAATAGCTCAGTGTAAAACATGGGACAAAAAAAGAAAAAAGAAAAGGTGATCACTAGAAGAAAACTGAAAAATGCCCTCAATACAAGAAAAAGCAAAGAAAAGAGACCAGAGCAAAGCCTATATATATATGTTTGTGCGTGTATATGTATAGAAACACCAAAGAGCTATAACATAGGACAGCAAACCTATCAATATAATGTAGCCAAATAAAAGGAATGAGAAAGACCTACATATATCAATATGAGTGATCTCCAGGACATATTATTGAGTGAAAAAAGCAAGTTCTTTTCTAAATATCTAAAAAGTCACTTTTTGTGTAAGGAGGAGGGAAGTTATAAATGTATCTTTGAACAAATCTTGTCATATCATTTGACTTTGGAAATATAAAGACTTGACATTCAGTAAGGGATATGGAGAGAAAGCAATATCTAAAAATTGAAAAGATACCCAATGATTGTCATTGACAGGCACATTGTGAAAACAATTCTTGCAAGTGCCGTTAGAACAGAATATTTCAATTGTATAGTAAGGCCTCAATGACATTGACAGGTTCTGAGACTAAGCAAAAGAACATATGAATGAAACCAATTTTATCAGAGGCTAAGTGACACAAGCAAGAGTTCAGTTCCTATAGCATCTCGTCAATGCTCCAACATTTTTTTTTTCCTAATCCACATTTGATGATACCTTTTCCATTGATTTCTAGGGAGTGGAAGGAAGAGAAGAGGAGAAGCGAGACAGGCACATTGATTGGTTGCCTCCCGCACGGGGAACCTGCAACTGAGGTACGTGCCCTTGACCAGGATTTGAACCCATGACTCCTTTGGTCCATGGACCAACACTCTAACCACTGAGGCAAAGTGGCCAGGGCCTGCTGGACATTTTTTATGGGACATGTTCTAAGGACAAGTAGAGCTGCACAGAAATCTTAAATTTCTTGCTTGACCTGCAGTTGTCCCCAGGGATGCTCACTCTGAAGCAATATATTGTGAATAGTAGAACCAAGTAGTATGTAAATAACTGAAGAAGAATAACCAAATAGAAAATGTTTCAAGGAACCCAGTGTCCAGAAAAGATATTAATAAAAAACCTGCCAAGACCGGTTTGGCTTAATGGATAGAGCGTCGGCCTGCGGACTGAAAGGTCCCAGGTTTGATTCCGGTCGGGGGCATGTACCTTGGTTGTGGGCACATCTCCAGTGTGAGGCGTGCAGGAGGCGGCTGATCGATGTCTCTCTCCCATCGATGTTGATGTTTCTGACTTTCTATCCCTCTCCCTTCCTCTCTGTAAAAAATCAATAAACTATATTAAAAAAAGAAAAGAAATTTCTTTAAAAAAAAAAACACCTAAGCAGTAATAAATTATGTGATGTTAAATGGGAATTGAAAAGAATTGGAACTCTCTTTTCTGCCCCCAAATACTCCTTTCCTGAATATTTCACTGCAAAGGCTTAACAGCAATAGTAGCTCAAGAGCAATCTGAACACACCAACCACTTTCCAATAAAAGCAATCTGCGTCCCCTGATGGCAGGTCTGGGACTGGAAGTACACAAATAAAGGAGGAAATCCTCCTGAAACAAAAGTCACCAAAGGCTGACATGTGCTGTCAGAAGGGCAGGGAGCCAATAAGAGAACTCAATTGGTCAAGACAGTTTTAATTTTACTATGAAAATAATAATATGTACAACTCACAACTTCATAAAAACAAAAGAACCCTACTCCATGCCCCAAAAAGGAAAAACACTTAGACTCACTGGTTTATTTGCAGTCAGATCTAACTCTTTACTCTGAAAATAGTAATGAAAAGGGAAGAGAAACATTGCACTGCTTCTCATGCACTGTACTTCAAGATAACAGACTAGTCCTGGTTGATGATGAAAAATTCTTCACAGAAAAATCATAGCTAAGCAATGTGGAAGGGAAGTTAGAACAGGGAGCCACAGGTTTCTTATCTGGTAACTGGAGATAAGCTCCACTATAGCCACAGGTGGAGCTAAGGACTAAAGACTAATGTCAAGAATCCAACCAGATCTCATTAAGCCCTAATAAACATTTACTCCTCCATAACTCAGGTCTGGAAGAACCAGGCACAACTCCTTATCACTGCTGCCTGTATTAGTTTCTAGCGTGCTCTCTGGAGGCTAGCCCAGCACAGGTGAGAAGACATCATTTCCTGTGCTCAAGAGAGCTGCAGCTACAACTGTAGTACACGAAAATATGTACAGAGAGGACACCAAGAAAGGAACATACGCAGTTTTAAAGTTAGGGTGAAGTATGAATCAGATTATCAAGACAGGAAAGTCCCCTATGTTGGCAGTCTTTTCATCTCTCATGCCACTGCTATTAGCAGCTGGGAGCTAGCATGCTGGAGAAGGAAATGCAAAGAAAGCCAACTTTCTACAACATGAGTCATGACAGAGATGAGTATTTAAAAACCAGGCTGTCAGAGGTCCCAACAGCCCCCAAGTCAACACAGAGGTGTAAACTCCCTGACAAAGCACCCAATTTGGAATCAGTCAAGTTCTTGGTGCTGGCCAACTCACCAGGTCACTGCTGACCAGGAAAGCTGAGAGGTCCACCAGGACCCATGTGGGGATCATAAAGAAGACGGCGTGGCATCCCAAGATGTTCAGCAGCCTCAGATGGTGGATCCGTGAGTCTCTCAATACCTGAAGAGAGAAAATCTCTTTAAAGGCCAATCAACACTGTTAAGTGTCAAGGACTCGAGTTACTCAGGCTCCAAACACAGTGACTTTACATTAATCCTGAAGTCAGACCCAGACTACTAATTGCAAGGGTACCTGTGATGAGACAGGTAGCTCATGCCTGAAACATGTACAATGTTTTATACACAAAGGACCGAGAAAAGAAAAACAAAGCAAAAACAAAACATCAACACTCAATGCCTCAATGCTGGCTAGTCACTGTGAAATCCCACTGAACTGGTATGTCATTTTTCAGAACACAACCACGTAAAACATATCAAGAGCCATAAACATCTTCTGATCCTTATCATTATATCCTTATATAAGCCAATCATAAGGAAATAACCTGAGAGAAAGACATTGTAAATAAACTGCATTTGCAATAGAAGAACTAACTATGGTACCTGAGGAGTGTGATTGTTACGGGATTTAAGAGCAATATTTTTTAATGATATCAGAGAATGCAATGTTACAATAGTAAATTAACAAAACAAAATGTTAACATGTATCTATATATATAAATGCCTAATATGCAAATTGTTTGACTGGGAGTTTGACCATTCACTATGACGTGTGCTGACCACCAGGGGTCGGTGTGGAACATGGTGGGCATTAGTGAAATGGTGCTGGAAGTGGACAGCAATGGAGGCGCTGCTCACTCTGATGGACCCTGACAAAAGTGGGACCGCAGTTGTATGGTGGAGCAGGTGAGTGGGTGGTGCCAGGCCAAGATGGGTGCGAGTAGGGGCCGGACTGCTATGCAGATCGCCCCACAGGCCCCATGGTGGTGGGGGGAGTGGGGCTGCCACCCTGCTCCCAGGCTCTGAGGGAGCCAGGCAGGGGGCCCGGCCCTGATTGATCGCCCTGCAGACAGGATGGTGGAGCAGGTGAGGGGGCAGGACCAGGCCACAGTGGGGTGCCAGGTGGGGCTGCAGGGCCGCAAGGCTGTGGGCATGAGCTGGGGCTACAAGACTGGGGCACAAGCTGGAGCCCGATCCCCGCAGGCCACCTCAAGGGACCCTACCCATGCACAAATTCATGCACCAGGCTTCTAGTCTATAATATTATAACTTTAAAAGCTGTGCAGAAAATACCCTTAGCATTAATAGTTTACCCAATAGCATAGAAACCCCTTGGCAGGTAGGGCAAGTCTCCTGATTCTTCATTTCTAGCACCTACTACAGTGCCTGGCACATAAGTAGGTACTCAATTCTGATTTTTTTTTCATTAAGCTTTTCTCTATTTTTTTCACCATCAAGCATGTTAATTGTATAATAAAAAACATAATCTCTTGGCATACAATGTTCTCTCTTCCTTGCTCTTTTGCTCTCTCTCTGAAGCATGCCCCCATCTTTCCCTCTCTTCCTCCCTCAAAGCAAATACTTTTGCTTCTTTTTCTCACTCCCCCCTCTCTGTCTCCCTCTCCCTTTCTTCCTCTCTCTCTCTCTCTCTCTCTCTCTCTCTCTCACAACAGCACTGGGGGTCTTTTTTTTGTCTGAATTTGTTTCCTGAGCCCATGAAGCCCAGGCTGGCTCACTTTTTCTTCTTCCTCTGTGACTCCCCCTTCTCCCCCCCCACCCCCGCCCTCTGTGACTTTCTAAATAATCTTTAGAAAATAAATAAATAGGAAAGTAACAGAAACACATTTTTGAAAAATTAAAGAATAGAAAACCAGCAGGACATGATTTTCTTCACTCCACCACCGAAGAAATCCCTACTTGGTCACTTTTTCAATTCTACCCATGCACCCCCAGAACATCAAACGTACCACAGACAGTATCTTTGTACCTTTTTGGAGAAAATATTCTGAAGTGAGAAGCACAGTGTGGCAGCAAGAGCACTGATGAGCCCCCACATATCAAACGACAACTCGGTGACAGTGGCCAGCAGGACGCCGCTGATGATGGGGATGAGTGACAAGTACACCTGTGGGAGAGGGCAGGAAGGGCTGATGGGCTAGAGTTGAGCTGGGCCACCCAACACAGATACCCAGGGGAAAATCTCAGCTGCTCTCTTCTCCTTCACCAAAGGGGCACCGCCTATCCTTTGGACAACAGTGTTAGCTGTGATAGCCATGCTCTAGAGCAGTGGTTCTCAACCTTCCTAATGCCACAACCCTTTAATACAGTTCCCCATGTTGTGGTGACCCCCAACCATAAAATTATTTTCGTTGCTACTTCCTAACAGTAATTTTGCTACTGTTGTGAATCGTAATGTAAATATCTGTGTTTTCTGATGGTCTTAGGTGACCCCTGTGATGGGGTCGATGGACCCCCAAAGGGGTCGCGACCACAGGTTGAGAACCGCTGCTCTAAAGGTTGGGAGCAGAGAGATGGTTATCATAGTACCTGGGGCAAGGCTGTGTCACTATGGGCAGCCCATTCCTTACACCATCACCCCCATTAAGAGCCCTTGCTTAGGGCCACCTATTGGTGTTGATCCTAATATCCAGCTGCCACCACCAACACACCAGAGTCTGAAACCCTGATCCTCTAGGAGGCTGGCAGGGTCCCTTTTCTAACTTGCATTTACCAATGCTTTTTTTTAGCTGGAGAGCTCCTACCCGCTTCAGGCCTCAGTTCACACACCACTCAAGGGAATTTTCCCCACTCAACTTCCCACACTCCCTCCCCCTAACCCATCCCCACCCTGTCAAGTTCCTGGGCCCAGAGATCGACATCCATTGTAAGTGTCCATTACATAGTCTGTGTCCCTGCAATTCTTTAGGGTAGGTCCTTGTTCACTGCTCTATCCTGGTGTCCAAAACACAGCAGGCATCCAGTAACTGCTGGCTGAATGACTGAATACCGGGCTGAGATAGGTCTTCCACAAGGTCCAAGTTTTCCAGGGCCTGGTGCATGCAATGGCTCCTGAGTTCTCAGCTGGCTAAACGGCTCCCAATTTTCAGATCAATAGAATCAATCTTGGCATTTAGCTCTTCTGACTCCCAGCTTATCTCTCTTCTACAAAAGACTATTAAAGTACTGTGGAGATTTTAGGAGTGGCTGGTTAATGCCCCTCTCTGCCCCACCAAGTACCTCCTTGCCCCCCAAGGCTCTGAATTCCAGCTTCCCCACTACTGGCTATTGCCCTCGGGCACATGACTTTCCCCTTACAAGTCCTATTTCCTCCCTAAGATCTGGAATGATCTGCTTTATCTTCCTCATAGGGTGAATCCATACTTATTCTTTCATTATCAGACTCCTGCCCAAGTCGTTCCCTACTGTTTCCTCACTGGGTGAAGTTTCCAGCTTCTTGTCCAAGCCAGGTCCAATGTCCTGTACAACGTGGAAATCTGATAAACATGCTGTGATATCGATGGATGCAGCTGCACACCTCCTGAGCAACTGACTCAGGAGACAAGTCACATCTAACATTATCCTGGGAGCAGACATCAGAACACACCCAGTTCTTGCAGGGAAAAAGATAGGCTGAAAGAAAAAATCAGCCAGAGGTGGCCCAATTCCTTTTTAAAAAATATATAAATAAATAAATATACATATATAATTGATTTCAGAGAGGAAGAAAGAGGGAGAGGTAGAAACATAAATGATGTTTGGCTGCCTCCTGCACACCGAGCCAGCAACCCCAGCATGTGCCCTTGACCCAAATTGAACCTGAGACCCTTCAACACTCTACCCACTGAGCCAAACTGGCTTAGCTGGCCCAATTTCTATAAGCTGATCTAAGGCACTGCTGCTCTTAGTTACATAAAATACAGGATGCCAGAAACCAATCAAGTAGAAAAGAGGGGCTCTGTCCAGCATGAAATGAATTCCAGCTGGGACAACAGGAGCCCTACTTCTACTTAAGGGCATGGATGGGCAAGGCTGTCTCCAGCTAAAGCCACAGCTTCTCTCACCCCAAGGCAGGAAATACCCTGGCTTGGCATGCTGAACAGACCCTGGATTGTGCCCAAAGCACCTTTCTTTATGCAGTTCTGGGTTGTCTGTTATTTTAACTTCCATTCTCAAACATTCCCAATTTCTGGCTGCTTTTATTTCAAAGACTTTGATGAATTTTGCCCAAATCAGACTCCTTTGACAAGCATCTCACTTCTGACCCCAAAAACTCCAACCTGACCATGCTTGACTCTTGTAAAGAAGTGAAACTCCATTCCAGCACGAAGTCAGATGTTCCATCCTCAGTCCCACTAGAGCGGAATGGGTGCCTGGCCAAGATGGGATCAAGTCATCATCTACCAGACACACTGGGTAGGAGATTAAAAGAGGGAGGAAAGTGGAACTAGAGAAAGAGGGCAGTTTCCACAAGACCACACAGGAGAAACAACTCAGGGACACACACACACCACTGTTCCCAGGATGATTTCAGAAAATTCACAGCAAAAGGGCCACCAGAAGCACCTAAACTGACTTCCTTATTTGACAGGAAGCCTGGCAGCCTGCAGGCCAGGCGCCTGGACCACGTCACCAGCTGGTTAACTTCCTGGAAGCCCTTGGAGTCCCCACCTGCCCAGAGTCCTTTTGGGTTACCTTTGTGCTCTGCTTCTCTTTCATGATGATCCGGGACAGGAGGACCACCCAGATGGGCATGGTGGCCTTGACTGCAAAGAGAAGCAATGGGGCGCTCAGGTGGCCATCCTGAGAGCTCTTGTCCCAACTTATCCGCGGGCTGAGACAGCTTGGCAGACGCTCAAAACTCTTCAGCCCTTCTCTTTCTGTGGGATTTCACCCCAATCCCACTCGGCTCTCTGCTCCTTTCTCAACCCCTCTCCTCCCTAAGGCCCGCCCCCGCCCCCTCCCCGTGCTAGACTCTCCCCAGCTCACAGCCTGGGCGGCATTCCAGGTCGCCGCACTCACCGGTGTGCGCGTAGGACACCGGCACCTTCCAGATGCTGACGTGCGCCGACACGGACGCGAAGTACTTGCCGAAGGCGAGGGGCAGCACGTAGCGCGGGTAGAAGCGCGGCGGCAGCAGCGGGCCAGGCGACGGGTGCGGGTCGGACCCGGAGCCCGAGACGGGCGGCGCGGGGGGCACGCGCCAAGCGCGCAGCAGCGGTGGTAGCCCCGCGCAGAGCGCCAGGATGTGGCATAGCGATACGGTCACGGGGAACGGGAAGGCGCTCAGGATCACCTTGTTGACTACGTTGCCGCCCGCGCTCAGCGCATACCACAGCAGGCACAGCGCCGCCACTCGCGCTCCCTCACGCGCCCCGCCGCTGCCGCCGCCACCCGCCGCGCCCGGGCCCCCCGTGCCCGGGACCGCCGCCATCCTACCCCAGCGGCCACCCCTTCCCGCCCGTTCGACGGCCCTACGCGGGCCTGGGGCGGGGCCTGGAGGGGCGGGCGCGCCAGCCAACGCCGCTGCCCATTGGCCGCCTAGTTCTGTCACCGCCGCGCCCGCCCTTACGTTGCAAGCACAGGTCCCGCCCACAGCGCGTGGGCTTCCGGTGGAGGGCAGGACCTATCCCGGAAGCGGAAGGAGATGCGGCCGAAAGCCGCACGGGGTTGCAAAGTGGTGGGCTGGCTCCGGCAATGGGAGCCGAAATTCTGAAAGAATTGGTGGGCGTGTATGAGCCCCCATTGAGCTAAAGGGCGACTCCTTGCCTTCGCGCTGCACCGGCACCCTCAACCAGATTCCCGATAGGCAGACACCGAGGATGAAAGATCAAATTGTGAAGAGCTAAATCGTTTCTGCAAACAGAGAGCGGACTCCCGTGGCTGGTTCTCTGGAGCACGTCCTGGGAACTGCCGCTACGTGCTCTGTGCGGTAGGTGTGACTCTAGTTCACAGGCAGAGAGACAGGAAGCACAGACTTGGCCGCCGCCTTGGGCACTGTCTCCTTGGCTCTGTGGGAGAGGGAGGTGCCGCGCCCCATCCGTGGATACCCAGGGCTCCCACGGAGGAAAATAAGACGTTTTCAGCAAGATGATCTTGTACTACTTAAAGGACTTTCGTCTGCTCCAGAAGTCATGTACTAAAATAACTTTGGGGGTGGGCTTGAGGGTAGGGTGTTAAAATTCTCCTAGTGCCTTACTTGGCAAATTAGAAAGTGGCAGTCCATCGATCTCCAAAATGTTAGAAAAACCTTATCTTAAACTTGGGTTCTCAAAGGCAGGCAATATCTACCATGGGACTTAATTGAATACTCAGACAGGAGAGGTGGTCCCTACAGCAGGGAGCAGAGACCTGTCCCAAAGCCCAGGTCTGAGGAAAGGATATACTCGGTGACACTAATCTGAACCCTCCTATCTCCCAACTGTTCGGATCACCATTTGTCGCAGAGTAATGTCACTTCCTCAGACATCCACATGGCAGTGGGGCTGGACACATTGAGAAAAACAGGCCCACTGAGATTAGGAAAGTAACTGGTTACTCAGATGGTTCCACTGATAGATGCTTCTTTAAAAAACTTTGATCATTTAACTTGGTCTTCACAACTCCGAAGCAAGCAGTTTTATCTCCCAAATGGGGACACATACAGGAGTAATGTAAGCTACACAGCTGGTAGACTTCTGGGTTCACCCTATGGAGATTACCCTTCTTAAGGGTTAGCTTCTTCTTCATCTGTGAAATTAAGTAGATATGTCCAAGATGACCATCCTGGAGTGGAAAAACTAGGAAACCAAAGTCATCTTATTGTAATACATAAATGATTATGTATTATCCCCTTGTAGTTATTTTTTTAAAAAGTCAGCACCTACCTGATCTAAGCTCCAAGTCTGCATGGGGAGTTGGCAGAATGGGGCCAGGGCCAAGAGATAGCTGCCAGACATGGCTCTGTGCCATGCCATGTAAAAACTATAAATTTTTTAGGGGGTAAGGAAAAGTCACAAAATCTCTCTGGGGCAGATGAGGCCTGAATGGAGACAGGATAACATTTCTTTATGTGGACCCTTGGTCTCTATCATCCAAAGCCAGTATGTGACTCTGGAGGTAGGAGAGGCAACATGTGGCCCTGAATAAATGAAAGGCAGATGGAGGTCAGTGTCCATGAAGAATGTTAACAGGCTGACTTGGTTACTTTGCCTATCCATCTGTACAGATTCATACTGTAGGGCCCAAACCTTGAACATGTTTTCTTGGCCCCTCCAGATTAAACAGATTTGGCTGTAAAGGACCACATTAGAAATGATTCTCAGACTGATTTGTGCAAATGGTTTTTTTTTTTATTTTTTATTTCCACATTTATATCACAAGGTGTCCACTTACTGGACCAAATAGCAAAGTTGCTCCCTTCTGCATCCTGAGAACACAGAAGTCTAGATACTGTACATTCACTAAGGCTCCTTGTTTTTGCAAATCGCGTTATGACAACCATAAGGCAAACGAATCTAAAGGAATGGTCATGAGTGTTTCCAGCGCACAGACAGGTCTCCTTGCCAACCATACAGATTTACACACCAGTAGCACCCGTGGGAACTTTTTGTTTTGGGGATGAGACTCTAGAAAGGTGAAGTTTTCTAGTTATGTGCAGGAAAGGGAAAATGACAAAGTAGAAAGGAAAATTATTTGGCTGGTGGTGAAATGGAATAAAATAAACTCTAGAAAACAAATTTTTGCAGCATTTCTTTAAAAAGTGAGTTTGAACTGAAACAAAATACTCAGGTGTGGATGCCCATGGAGTGTGTGGGTCAAACAGGCTAACCAGGTGGCTCACCTGATGCCAGCAACTCACTACATCTGGCACCATGATGGAAACACTGGCTGGATGGGGTGCAAACAGGCATGAGGTTGCCCACTGCCTCAGACGCTCAGGGCCAAATGAAAGAACAGAAAATGCAGATAGATGAGACGCATGCTTCTGTCACTGTGTTAAAGGTAACTTCTCCCACAGGTTTTCTGTGCCTGCCTGCAACTGAGGTCCCAGCTCATGGATGCTGGGAAGTGTCCACACCTCTCCTGGGGTGAGGAACTGACGCGTTTTATAGCTGGTTTGCTATAGAGTTCTGAACTCACTTTGCCGGCCTTCCTTACACGCGGTCCTTCCTTTGTAATTTTGTTAGTAAACTGGTAGCAGCATTTCACAAAAGAAGGAGAATTTTGAGGGAAGAGCTTAGAGAGACCTCTAGACCCCCGCCCCTCCCTTCTGCCTCAGCTGGGCTCCAAACCACTGGAGGCTTCCAGGCCTGGCCACCCTCCTGCTAACTGCAAGGTGGGAATGCACTTAGAGGCTGAGGGGCCAGTCAGTCTAAGCAAACATAAGGCAGAATGTTCAATCGCCCGTCATCGCCGTGCGGATCAAGCGATATGCACTGCGTCCAGTCATACCAGTTACCCTGTGTGTCCTGACACCCATTCACCCCTGGCCACTGATGGGCTTGGATTCTGTCCAGATCATTCTGCGTGACCTGGCGGCTTAGTCCCGGGAGGTCGGTGGATGGGCCTGGAGGCAGTAGCACGTGTGGCGTCCTGGCCCCAAGCCGGGTGCTCTCCTCCTGTTTCAGGTACTCGGACATGAAGTGGTGGGCCCCTGGGGTCTGTGCGCCAGAAGATGAGAGCAAGCTGCTCTGCCGGCTTAGGTAGGACTGAATGATCTCATTGCGTGACAGCTCCTTCCAGTTCGTCTGCTCAAAGGGGCTTTGGAGGCTGGTCTTGGCCTCAGGTTTGTCCAGCTCTGTCCTGGGTTGCTCCGTGTGCACAGGGCTGTCGGCCCGCACTGGCTCTTTCTGAGTCAGAGGTTTGATCTGTCTTGTCATGGGGTCAAAGGTGAGCTTCCGCTCTTTTAACCGCACAGGCTTGACGCCTGCCTCAGCCACTTGGCCGCCTAAGTTCACGGTGTAGTCACGGGGCCGGTACCTCTTCTTCTTTTTGCCGTCAGAGCCACCGGAGGAGGCTGCATCGCTGTCCGCCCTAGAGGAGTCTGGGGAGAGGCCAGCGCGGGGTAGGATGGGCTCGGCTGGTGGCAGCCCTGCTTTGCAGACAGGCCCTGCCAGTCGCTGGTGGCCCTCAGGCTGCTCTAGCCAGTGCACTGGGCTCTCAGCACTGGGCAACAACTCCAGCCGCCGCACAGGGGGTGTGGATGGCTGGGCAAGTGGCAGCGGTGATGGCACCTGTGTGACATCGAGTGACTGGGGCCGAGGCAAGGGACTGGGCACAGAGCTCTTGGGTGAGTATGGGCTCCGCTGCCGGGCAAAGGAGCCCTCGTGCCGTGAGTTCCGGGGACTGAAGGAGCAGCGAGGCAGCCCTTTGGGGTGGGGAAGTCCCGAGGTCTCGTCCGCCCTGTCCAGCTGCTGTAGCACTGCAGCCTTGCTTTGCAAGCAGGGCCCAGAGGGTTTGCCCAGACCTGGGGAGCTGGTGTGCGGCCTCACAGCATTGATGGGAATCTTGACGCTGTGCTTGTCATTCTCGCCCTGCTCCAGGCAGCTGCCCTCGGGGCCCACGTGCCTGCCACTGTCCAGGGGACCCAGGAAGCTCTCGGGGCTCCCACCTATCCCATTGGTGGGGAGAGGTGATGAGTTGGGAACCAGGGAGTCATGGCTTACTTTGGAGACTTTAGGAGGTGGCCCAGGGTGGCCAAGATCACGCTGGTCCCCCCGGCGCTTGCGACTGCCCAGCCGCAGCCCAGGCAGTCTCTGGATGTCATTGCGGTTCTTCAGGTCATGGATGCTCTTGGGTGCGCCAGCCACCCCCGCCTCTGGCCGGCAGTTGTGGGCACCCCCGTTAGCAGAGCCAGGGGCACCTGCCAGCCCCCGCAGTACTGCCTCATTCTGGTGCACAGGCTCAATGAGCTTCTGCCAGTTCCGCAACAGCTTCTTGGCCCGCTTGGCGAGCTCTTCATTCTTGGTCTTCTTGCGGACGTCATTGATTAGTTTCCCAAGTCGCGTCTCCTACAACCAGAGAAAGATCATGGCACTTTTTTGGGAGAGGGAGTCCCCCTGTAGCCCCTAAACCACTGGCTTACCAGACTCAAAACCTATGGGAAATTTGGGTCCTTTGTAACATCTATATATGCATATGACCCCATGACAAATATAGTCCTCAGACCCTAGGATCCCAGGGCCAGAGGTAGCATTCTCAGAAGTACCATCCTGCAGGCAAGGACCCTTTGTCAGGAAGCTTTCTGGATGATAGTACACTGTGGGAAAGGTAACAGCAAACAAAGAGCCCAGGGCCAACGACACCCACTGCAATCTCCCCCGGGCAACTTGCGGAGGATAGAACCCCATCCCCACCCCAGGTTCCGCAGTGCCCAAGGAAAGATGACATTCTCAAGCACATGCTGTGGGGCTGGGACACTCACCTCCAGTGCCTCTTTGGTAATGGGGTATTTCTCCAGGCTGGAGATGACTTCCAACACCGCCACCATGTTCCGGATCTGCAAGACAAGAGCCACTCATCACACCCCTGCCCTTCTCCCTACCCCAGCCTGCTCCACCTCTCCCACACCAAGAGCCAGTGGAGCTGTCATCTCTGAAGTCCCTGCTACACACCTGCACCCAGGGGCAACATGGCACCCAGCACTCACTCCTATACATGAACATGGTGATACTCTCAAGTATTTGCCACACAACCAAAACTCTTGACATTAATGAAACAAATCTGCTCTTGATCAAAGAACACTCTACTCTGCCATTTGATGGGGTGGGAGGCTAAAGTGTTAAATAAAATACACCAAGTTAAAAGAAAAGATTGATTCATAATAATCCAAAAGATTTGGCCCCTTACCAAGACCTTTAGAGTTCATCCAAAGAAACCATAGAGAGAGGAAAAAGTCGTGAAGTGGGAGAAAACAAATGGCACAAGGCCCCAATGATCCCAATCTGGAACATACAGAGATCCTGAGCAAAACATAGGTTATAGTACCAGCGCTCAAGTCTCCTAGTACAGTGGTACCTTGAGATACGAGTTTAATTCGTTCCATAACCTTGAGGTGTGGGAAACTGAGATGCTCGAGTCGCGGTAAACTGGTGGGTTGTGTGCAGATGGCCGATCCGCGGGATTACTCCTATCCCAAATGTTGCTCGTATTTCAAAGCAAAAATCGCTCGCTCGACGGCTCATATCTCAAAAATCTCGTATGTTAGGGCACTCGTATCTTGAGGTACCATTGTAATCAGGAAGTATAGATTGAACACACTGTACATACCCACCTGGCAGAAATGGCACCTGACAAGGCCAGGGAGTTCTTGGCACAGCTGACTGGGGAGTGATGGGCTTTGTCTAGTACAAACATGTATGTATAACTTATGACCAAGAAATTACAATCCTTTATGATACTTGCTTCAAGACAGGCCCTGTCCTACTAATACATGTTTCCGTATGTCACTACCTTGGTTTAGTTTTCTCTATAACCCCAGGGTAGATACTATTATCATCACATTTTACAGATAAGAGAGGATACAGAAAGTTGCAGGCGGTATGTTCAAACATTATGATGACACCAGTGTCCTCTTGGAGTTTGAAGGAACAGAGGGAAATGTAAGAGCCATTTAAATGAGCAAACTGTAGCTTTTGTGCACTAATAAAATGAAGTTTAAACCACAGAGAAGGAAGTATCACATAAAATATACTACTATATGGCTACTCAGCTGTTGTGTGAGGGCACATGCCAGCATTGCGGGCTTGATTGTGTGTATGTGCGTGTGTTTGTGCACATGCAGGAAGGTAACCAATCATTTCCCTCTCATAGATGTTTTTATCCCTCTCCCTTCCTCTAAGATCGATAAAGACATACTAAAAATATATTTGTGGCCAAAACCGGTTTGGCTCAGTGGATAGAGCGTCGGCCTGGGGACTGAAAGGTCCCAGGTTCGATTCCTGTCAGGGGCATGTATCTTGGTTGCGGGCACATCCCCAGTAGGGGGCGTGCAGGAGGTGGCTAATCGATGACTCTCATCGATATTTCTAACTCTCTATCCCTCTCCCTTCCTCTCTGTAAAAAAATCAATAAAATATATTAAAAAAAATATATATATATATGTGGCTGATTCCACTTACACCAAGCACCTCAAGATAAATTAAAAATGAATCAGACCTAAATATGAAAGCAAAAACTCTCAGGCTTCCAGAAGAAACAAAGAGCCCAGGCCAGCGACACCCACTGCAATCTTCCCTGGGCAACTTGCGGAGGATAGAACCTCATCCCCACCCCAGGTTCCGCAGTGCCCAAGGAAAGATGACATTCTCAAGCACGTGCTGTGGGCTGGGACACTCACCTCCAGTGCCTCTTTGGTAATGGGGTACTTTGCCACTTTGGGGTAGACAAAGATTTTTTAGGAACCCCCAAACACTAACCATTCAAGAAAAAATATGGACAAACTGGAAACTATTTTTATCAAAATCCAAGAACTTAGGTTTACTAAAAGACACTGCTAATGAAGAAGCAAGCCTTGGCCTAGGAGTACATGTTGAGAAAACATTCCTGCTGAAGGATTTGAATAGGGAATAAGTAAAGAACTCCTACATCTCCGACCTAACCAGTTTGGCTCAGTGGATAGAGCTATTGGCCTGTGGACTGAAGGGTCCCAGGTTCGATTCTGGTCAAGGGCATGTACCTTGGTTTCGGGCACATCCCCAGGAGGAGGTGTACAAGAGGCAGCTAATCGATGTTTCTAACTCTATCCCTCTTCCTTTCTCTCTGTAACAAATCAATAAAATACATAAAAAAAAAAAAAAAAGAACTCCTACATTTCTACAAACTGATCAGCTGCAGGTTTCCAGTGGGCTGGCTGGAATAGGGAAGCCCACATCTGGAGTAAGCCCCTTCTCCCACCAAAATCACACTGTGAGCATATAACCTCCCAACACACACACACACACACACACACACACACACACACACACACACACAGCAGAATTATGTAGATATGACACAGTAAGGAAAGGACATCTCTCACCCAGCCACTGCAGCATCTCCTTGAGCTTTCCAAGAAATATTCCTTGCATACATACACACACTTATCACATATTTAAAAAACAAAACAAAACATGTTCTTTCTTACTAACATCTGAAATGCCCAGCAGCAAAGACCCCCTCCTTTGCTCAGCTTTCCAGTGAGGGGAGGCCTACCGAGCAGGGCCTGTTGGGGGACACGTAGGTATTTTCACTGGTTGTTATAGGCAAAGCTGCTATCAGTACCTTTATCAGATGTGACTTTGGGCTAACAAACAAGCAACCAGAGGGGCTGTGGGCTCCCAGCACACAAACTACTGTAATTAGCTCCCTAGGGAGGCTGCTCCCATTGGAAGGTGAGGAAGCCTATTTCCCATATCTTTATATCTTTGCCAGCACCATGGTGTATCAGCTTCCTCTTGCTGCCAAAGTATTCATTTATGATCACAGACTGAGTGGCTTAAACAAAATGCATGCATCATCCCAGGTTCAAAGGTCAGAAATATGCTTGGGTCTCCCTGGGCTGTGATCTAGATGTTGGCAGACTACCCTCCTTTGGGGCTCTCTTCCTGCTCCTTCAGGTGTTGGCAGAATTTAGTTCCTCAGTGCTGCAGAACTGAAGTCCCTGTTCTCTTCATGGTTGTCATCTGAAGGCCATTTCCAGCTTCTGGTAGGCACTGCATTTCCTGGCTTGCACCCCAAACCCGTCATACCTTTGACCAACCAGGAAATGGTCTCTACTTGTAAAGATCCCATATGTCATCACCACCTTGTTTAGTTGATGACATCAGGCTGTGCCCACCTAGACAATCCACGTCTGCTCCCTTAGTCACAAAAGTCCCTTCTGCCATGTAAGGTACCATGTACCCAGATACCAGTGACTAGGATGTGGGCATCCTTGGGGGCTGTTACTCTGCTGGCATTGTGTATTCCTGCTTTTTTAAAAATCTGCCGCATTTCCAGTTAAAGGCAGTGTGGGTGTAAACTGCACAGTGACCACAGATCACGACAGTAGCCCCCACTGTGCCCACAGAACTCTCGAAAAAGCTGCCCCTGTGCCAGGGGCCAATTTGCGCTCTGGCAACAATGGCCTCGCCTCATGATATTTTCATTTGGGGCTGTGGCTGGCTCTCGAAAGCTACTGAGCTAAAGAAGTGGATCTGAGAGGAGACACAACCCCCTACAATACCTTTAATGTGCCTTCAAGTAGGGATGTGGTGCAAAGGAGACTGCATGGTGAGGAGGCCAGTCGCACAGGGAGAGCAAGGCCACCAGATCCCTGTTTCCAGTCCAAAGATTCAGCCTGACAGGGTCCTGAGCTTGCCACATGGCCTATTTCCACCACAGTGATCTCACTCTGGTATATTTAGAGTCCTAGGTCCCCATACACCCCTGAACCAGCAGTCCCCGCAAAGCAAGCCCAGCAGCACAGAGTGTCCTTGTCCTTGGGCAGACGCTGTCCCACTGCCAGAAAGGAAGGAGAGGCAGAACACCTGGGCAGCCTGGGACTGGCAGCTAGCTGGTGCCGCACACACCCTGCAGCCAGGACCCTCCTTGGAAGCTTCACAGGAGCGGAGACAGGTCAGGCATGTGGGCTCTGCCATAACTTGGGTGGTGTACAGCAAGTGCCCTCAGCCCTGTGGAAAATGTTACCCCTGCCTCCCTCCTTCTGCCCTCGCTTCATGGAAGTTCAGAACCTTCCTGAGGGCTCACCCCTCTGGCTCTGCCCTACTCTTAGCCATGACAGACAGGGCACTGAGCACGGTGTGGGAAGCAGTAGTTGGACATTCCAGATAGAGTCAGTCTGCAGACCTTGAGAAATGCTATCAGGAGTCTTTCCCTGAGCGCTGGCCTTACCCCATTGTACAGGCAAGAATCCTGGAGGATCTGTGCAGCATCAGATCAGGCCTCTGGTCTCAGATCTAGTTGGTAGTGTCACTCTAGCCAGGCTGTTGGTAGGCAGTGGCCTGATCACAGACAGAAGGCTCCTGAACCTGCCTTACCAACCAACCCACCCACCCACACACACACACACCCAGGAGCAGCAGGCCTCCCACCCTGGATAGAGAGGGCCTGTGGATAGCAGAGACACCTAGGTGATATGCCAAGCGGGGGCGCCCATCCAGGCTCGAAGACTGCAAAGCCCCGCACAGATCCTCAGGGCAAGGATGTGGGTGTCAGCTGGAAGGCAGGCAGGCATGCCTGTGGCAAGGGCATCACCTGAGTGGGGTGTCCTACAGCAGAGGTCCGAAGACCTTGTGAAATGATGAAAAGGCAACAAAGCCTGGGGAGGGGAGAAGGAACCGGAGTGAAGACAGTGGCATAAGCAAGGATCCCAGGAGAACATAGCCTGCTTTCTATCAACTCCAGCCCCAATGGGAACTGACTGCTACCACCACCCCAAAGACCACCTACCTGTCCGAATGAAAACACATGTTCTCATCACCACAGCACATACACCGCTCCATTCTGTATGGGGAGGGAGCCTCTGGGTTGTTTTTGGAATAAGTCTGCAGGCCAGGGCTGAGGGCCACATGCAGCCTGCTGCTGTCATGGATGCCTTGGGAATCTTCCCAGTAAAACAAAAGCACACACCTCAAAACCATCAGCCAAATGGCTTTCCCAAAAGGGGCAGAATCCACACACCAGAGAGTCTGAGCACTGCAGCCTCTCATTTCCTCATTAGGACTCCCACAATAGATGTAAACTAATTTGTATTTCCTGAACAATTAGTGAGCCGAGTATCACATCCTCTTTCTGCCAATGACGACTTCCTGTGTGAACTGCTTACGTCCTCAACCCATTCATTCAACCCATTTGTTTTCTGTATTTATTGGCCTCTTTTTAAAATACATTTTATTGATTTTTTACAGAGAGGAAGGGAGAGAGATAGAAAGTCAGAAACATCGATGAGAGAGACATCGATCAGCTGCCTCCTGCACGCCCCACAGTGGAGATGTGCCCGCAAACAAGGTACATGCCCCCGACCAGAATCGAACCTGGGACCTTTCAGTCCGCAAGCCGACGCTCTATCCACTGAGCCAAACCGGTCTCGGCTTATTGGCCTCTTTATTGGAAATAAATATTGCCCAGTCATGGAGCCCCCAGGGTGGTGGCATTTGCTCTACACACAGATACCTAAATGTCCTCAAGGGAGGTACAAGATGGGACAAAGCAACTCTGGAATGGCAGAGAGCAGGCAGGGCAGGCCATGTGATGGGGAACACTCAGAGAAAACCTGATGTGTCCATTGCAAAGGAAGGGCAAGAAGTCATCCTGGGTGTGACACAGGTGTCTGTCTATAAAGTTACCCATGACTACTGGTGGGACTAACTCCATAACCACCTTGCTGATGGTTTTTATACTGGATTCAGTCAGCTTAAACCTGGTTTTCCATTCAGGTAGCCAGTATCTCCAGCATCAAATGTGCAAGCAACCCCTAAACTAAAAGCACCTTCTGGCCTTAGGCCAGGGGAAAGAAAGAACCCTCACTGAGCTCATCCTTAATAGGGGCTGCAGAAGGGAGGATGCTCCACATTGCCAACCCAGTTCCTGGGCTCTTACGGGTTCTAATGGAGACTTCCATACATGAGAAGTAAAACATGAGAAGGCACAAAAGAAGTAAAACAGCCTTTGTTCTCAGAAAGCCCCTCAGCATCTAAATCACTACTCCAGCCAGCCTAGCTAGAGATATTTGCTGCTTGATTCACAGTGAATGGGAAGCAGGGGAGGGGGGTTGGACACACACAAGCAATAGCCCAAGGGAGAGGAGAACAACCTTCAGAGGCAGTCTGGACAAAAGTCTGGACAATGCCAGTGCTCAGGTGATGTTCCTATCCTCCCACACCCTGGGTCACGTGGGAGCAATGAAGGAACCTGCACAAAACTCCACAGCATGATACATTCCACGTGAACATTAAAATATACTGCTCATCCTAATCTTTAATGACTGCACATCCTAATCCTAGTAAATGACTATTTACTAAAGATATGATGCCATCTGGAACTTGCTATAAAATAACCCACTTGGGTGTCTGTTGGAGGAAGCGGAACAGAGGAAACAATGTTGATCTGGTAAATAGGATTTTAAGTTGGTATCTACTGATGCCAGGATAGTTACATTATTCTAATTTTATGTTTGAAACTTACCATAATCTTTAAAAAGTTTATTTAAATACATATATTTCCTTACATTTGGATGGGATACTTCACTAGACCTGGAATGTCAGGCAGCTGTGTGGGGGTGAATTGATCAGATAACCATTTTCCAATTCCTCACAGTGGCTTTGTGCTACATCACCTGGTGCCTGTGTGGGGAGGAGGCTGAGGACTAAGTGGTTCCATAGTGAGCCTGTCTCCTGCGGGGTTCACACTACCAGGCAGATGGTACCAAAACAGCCCACACTCCTGGGATAGAAAAGGGTTTGGGGTCCAGGTTTCCCTGCTAAAGAGCCCAGAAGGCCAGAACTTCGCTGTGCAGCTCTTTCATGCAGGAAAGGCCCACCTGCCTCAGCCATCACTCAGTGGGAAGTGCTTCAGAGTCTACAAGGGGCTCTCGAGAGGGTGTCAGCCATGAATCGAAGAGTCGGCAAGAGGGATCCCTGGCTTTTGATATTATGGCAACCATGAGCCACACCAAAGCCCTCGTCCAACTATGGATGCTATCACTCTATTTCAAAGATAGGTAGGTAAACCCCAAGCCCTGAGTAATTACCACTCTTGGGAGGAGGGACCTTCCACCCAGATGCGAAACAAAGAACCGAGACACCAAACTTTGGGGTTTGTGAGGCCCCTGGTTCATGGCTCCCTTTTCTCCATGCATCAAGGGTTACCGCTCCACCAGAAATACTCAACATCTTGGTCATTAAGCTGGACAGGTGCAGCTGTGATAAAAATGGGGAAACCCTGCACTCCCTGAAGTCTAAGCACCGGTGGGACCATCTGGCCTCTTTCTTACAGGACCACCACTTGTTGGGTTCGTCCAAGGGCCAAGCTCTAGCTTTTTATCCTTGAAATGCCACTTTACAGATAAGGAAACTGAGGGTCCAGGGATCATCATACAGCTAGAAGGTTGTGGACTTTGGCCTCATATCAGCATCCCATCCACACACACTTCCCAATCCACTACAACAGAGAAATGCACAGGTTACAAAGAGCTCCTTGAAGCCACACAGGTCCAACAGCTTCATGCCCAGCAGCACATTCAGATCGTCTCCAGGCTGCCTATGCCTTCCTCCCTAGAGCCAGGGAGACCCACACCCTCCCACTAAAGCTGAGGCTTTAACTCACCCACCAAGGCTCAACCTGAGCTGCAAACCACTTAGTGCTAACGATGATGGCACTGCTCTCCTCCAGGCCCCAGATGGCGCACAAGGGTGGTCTCACCGCCTCTCTGTCTGGACAGTCCCTGGACCACCCACACCAACTTGTTCAATGGGCTCAAAGGAAGACAGGTCAGCAGTAAAAACGAGTTTAGTTAAAAAACCAATGATGTGAAAGTTGTCTTCCCCCCCTTTTTTTAAACCCCTCTTCTTCCCCCCCCCTTTTTTTTAACCGAGATTTATTGCGTGACTAATCAAGATGAACTGGATGCGGCAACAGCTGCCCCCTTGGGTTTGGGTGTTGTTCCACGGAATCCATGCCTGAATCTGCAGTACACAATTTTCAGGTGCCTCATGTGACCTGTCCCGGTAGTGTTTCGTCGTTTAGCCTTGGCACTCCAGTTATACCTCCTCTTGCACTTGGTGGGGTAGCCGCACTTGCCGCAGGTCGACTTCTGAAAGTGGTAGGCCTTCGAACCGCAGCGGCGGCACAGCGTGTATTGTTGTGGCGCTTGCCGAACGATGATGTCGTCTCCTTCGTCATCTTGCTTCTGCCGCCGAGACCAAAGAGTCCCACTTTTTAGATGAGATCGGGCGCGTTCAAGGGTGGTATGGCCGTAGACCCCCCTTCTTTTTAAATGCATAATGGTCTTACAAAACTTATAACTTACAAAACCACTAGCTCAAAAGACTTTTAGAAGTGCTCAGCAAGCAAGCTGTCCTTCCAAACTAAAACATGCCACAGATGGCACCCAGAAGCAACCAGACTGTGAGTCTTTCAATGTGCTAAGCTTTTCAATGCCATCCCCAGCTGAGTCATGGTTCAGTCACACAGCAGGCATCAGTCGTGTCTGCTGAAGTTATGTGGATAGGGTGAATGAAACTGGGCTCTGCTGGACAAGTGAGTGTAATTTTGTACCCGCAGCACCATTTTCAGCCACAGCAAGTTTTCCTGGTTCTGATAACATATTCCCTGGCAGATGCTGTTCTGTGACTCAAACTGCCTCCGTCACAAGCTGGTGCAAGTGGTGGAACCTACACCCCCCCGAGAGCCTGTAAGAGCACGGCCCCAGTCTCACCCAGTCTCCTTGAGTAATAGAAGTCAGTGTAGCTTGATCCTTCTTTTCAGCTCTGGAAGGTGCAGCCTCCTTGGCCCTGCTCTGCCTTGCCTGGTCCCACAGCCAGAATGGAGCAAGGGGAACCTCCCTCGGGCAGATGCCATGCCAACACTCTGCCTCGCAAAGGCATCATCCTCCACCAGAAGCCCATGGAAGCCTCAGAGCCACAGGAGCCAAGTCTCTCTCAGAGGAAGCATGATACTGGGGTGCAAGTTATCTCCTGTGTGGCCACCAAGTTCACCATTTGCAAAAGCACAATATCACTTCCTCAACAGTGGGGCCTATCTGTTCCCCAGGGGCATCCTCAGTTGGAGCATGCCCACCATTTGAGTGCCCTGTCTACAAAGGACCCACGGCCAGAGCATGCAACTGCAGCTGTAACTCAGCCCAGGGGATGGAAACTCTGGCCTGGGCCCAGGCACCAGGCAGAGCATAGCTTGTGCCCTATAAGCAGAGTAAGAAGAGGAGGCCCAAGACCCAGAGTGCAAGCATGAGTGGATTGTCTGCCATCCATAAAACCTCTTCAAAAGAGGCTTGCAGACAAGGAGATGCAGCACTCCTCTTCGTAGCCCCAAGCTTTATATCTCAGCAGCTCTTCCTAACAAAATTATGAACTTAAACTCTCCTGACCTCTGAATTAGGTCAACAGGATGTACAATTTTGGTTGTAATTCAGCCCTTTTTGAGAACTCTCAACTCTCATCTCTACATTGACACAACTGGAAAGTCTGAATACCAAATAGAGCATTTACTTCTGCCAGACATACTCAGAGAAGGGTACAGTTGGCAGTGTATCTGACAGTACTCGGGTGAGGGTTTTTCTCTCCCAGCCTACCTCCTGTAGGAACAGCCAGTAAGCAAACCAGCTGTACAAGATGGAATGACACGATGCTCATGAGAGGGACACACACAATACTCCACCCACATGAACCTAGAAAATGGGTGAATCAAAAGGAGAATGAGCCAGCTTTTTAGGAACTGATGGGGACCAACATCCAAGAGACTATTAAATGAAACAGCAAGGTGAAAACAGTACACTCCTGTGCTGCCAACTAAGAATGCCCAGCAGTGGTGTTGGGCAGAGACAAGTGGGGCCCAACTCTGATATAAGGAAGATCAGCCACCAACCTGAACCCTGCTTTTCCATGAGCTGGGGAACCAGGGCAGAATGTTAGGAAAAGTGCAGATTATATCCGTAAGACCTGAATGGCAAACTGACCACCATTCTTAGAGACTCTGTGTCCTCAAGGGGCAAGCCAGGGATGCCCAGCACATTCACTGCTAAGCTCCTCTATGACCTAATGCTGTGCTAGGAGGCCACCCCTCTCCCAACTTGCTATCCCAACCCACACTCTTAGGCTGTGTGTGTGGCTCAGAGTAATGGCAGTGGGCAAAAGGATCTTCTCAGTGGACATTCTTGCAACAGGGGTCATAGTGAAGAGAACCAAGGACACTGTCAACCATAGAACAGGAGGGTAAGCCTGGATATTCTGTTTCAGATATCAATGTAAGATGGGACACACATACCCTACAACCCAGCAATTCCACTCCAGGGTTATGTATCAACAGAAACATGAGTATCAAGAATGGTGGGGTCAGCATGTTAAGAACAATCACAACTGAAAAACACCAGCATGACTATGGCCAGAGTGTAGGTGATGCCTAAATCATGACTTAGCCATTCAATATAGAACGAAGGAACTAATGCTATACACAACATCAAAGATAAATCTCAAAACCGTCATGTGAAAAGCCAGAAACAAAAGAATATATTCTGTACTGGAGTGCAAGACTTCTTAATGGTGACAGAAATGGAGGAAGTGGAGAGGAGTGGAGAGTGATCAGGGATGGAACAAGAGTAGCCTCTAGAGAAACACTCTATTTCTTGACCTGACCGGGATGGGGGTTACTTGGATGCACTGACTTCATAAACATTCACTGAAATGTAAAAGTTACAACTCAGGTACTTCTCTGTAAGTATGCTATCCTATATAATAAAGAGGTGATATGCATATTGACCATCACTCCAACACACAAGATGGCCACCACAAGATGACCAGCAGGGGAGAGCAGTTGGGGGTGACCAGGCCTGCAGGGCAGGGCAGCTGGGGCAACCAGGCTGCAGAGGAGGGCAGTTAGGGCCAATAGGACTAGCAGGGGAGGGCAACTGGGGCAATCGGGCCGGCAGAGAAGCAGTTAGGCGTCGATCAGGCTATCAGGTAAGTGGTTAGGGGTGATCAGGCTGGCAGGCAGAAGCAGTTAGGGGCAATCAGGCAGGCATGCAGGCAGGTGAGCGGTTGGGAGCCAGCAGTCCTGGATTGTGAGAGAGATGTCCAACTGCCCATTTAGGCCTGATCCCACCAGGCAATCGGACATCTCTTTCACAATTCAGGAATCCCAGATTGGAGAGAGTGCAGGCTGGGCTATGGGACACACACACACACACACACACACCCGTGTACAAATTTCATGCACTGGGCCTCTAGTCTATATATATATAAAAGCCTAAGCAACCAGATGACCAGTTGCTATGACACGCACTGACCAACAGGGGGCAGATGCTCAACACCAATGCAGGTGCTGCCCCCTGGTGATCAGTGTACTCCCACAGCCAACCTCCTATGGTCCCTACCCCCCAGCTGGCAAACTTCCGTGATCCCTCTCCATAGCCAGCCAACCTTCCCCCCCGCTCCCCCTCCGCCAGTCAACCCCCCTCAGCTCCTCGCCCCAGCTACCAGCCAACCTCCCGTAGCCCCTGCCCCCATGAGCCAGTCCCAATCACCCCCATCAGAACCTGCGCCTATCAGAACCTCCTGTGGCCCCTTCTCCCACAGCCAGCCAACATCCCCCATGGCCCCTTCCCCTTCCCCTGCAGCTGGCCCCAATCTGCCCCAATCACCAGCCAGGCCAAGGACCACCCATGCATGAATTTGTGCACCTGGCCTCTAGTACTTTAGTAAGAAGCTGATCTTAAGAGGCCATCCTGTCCTAGAAACAAATGCCAGAGCTGCTGGGGTTGGAAGGAAGGGAAGGCATTGGCAAGCCAGCCCTTCACTCCTTTCCCACATAGAGGCACAGACTCTCTGAGAGTTCTACAGAGCAAGGTCTGAGACCTGCTGTACCATGAACCCAGGCTACCTGAGACACTCAACATGCACTATGCTTCACAGCTCATACAGAAACATGTCCACATTCCCTACCTTGGGAAGGGGTCAATCTGGGGAAATCAAGGGCACTCTGAAAGTTCCAGGAAAGGAGCACTCAGTAAGCAGCTCAGTGTTCCCAGGAGGAGCAAGTCTAAGGAATCTGGAGCAAAACAGGTAGGCAGCTCGCACTGCCTGGGCATCACCTGCCAGCATGTTAGATATCTGTCCTCTACCACATGGTGGTCTCCTCTGAGACCACAACCCTCCACAGTAAATATTATGCCACTGCTCCAACAAGGAAGCAAGAGCACTTGTGACATACCTGGCCACATTTTCACTTTTTACCTAACTTGCTAACGTAACCCTTTAAAGTCAACCTAGGCCTGCCTCCATGCAACTATAAAACATCTGGAAGAAAATGTTGAAGGAAAATCTGCCAAAACCGGTTTGACTCAGTGGATAGAGCATCAGCCTGTGGACTGAAAGGTCCCGGGTTCGATTCTGGTCAAGGGCATGTACCTTGATTGCGGCACATGCCCAGTAGGGGGTGTGCAGGAGGCAGCTGATCCATGCTTCTCTCTCATCGATGTTTCTAACTCTCTATCTCTCTCCCTTCCTCTCTGTAAAAAATCAATAAAATATATATTTTTTTTAAATGTAGAAGGAAAATCTTAGTGATCTTGAGTTTGGCAAAGACTTAAAATGTGACAAAAAGCACACACTATAGAGAAAACATGAATTGGATTTCACCAATTAAAAATCCTTGCTCTTCAAAAATGACATTTATGAAAATGAAAAGACAAGTCACAGACTGGGAAATATACATATAAATCATATATCTAAGAGAAGACTTGTACCTAAAACATATAAAAACTCTCTCAAGTGAATAATTAGACAAAGAATCCAAAAGAGGGGGAGGATGGACAAAGATCTAAACAAATTAATCAAATTGTTCACTAAGGAAGAAATATACTTAGCAAATAAACACTTGAAGAGATGCTCAACTACATTACTGGACATCAGGAATACACAAATTAAAACCACCATGAGACATTCCTACATACCTATTAGAATAGCTAAAATGAAAAAGACTGACCACACCCAGTAATGGCCAAGACATGGAGCAACCAGAATTCTCATACACTTATGGGTAGAACTTTAAGTGGTAAAATCACCTTGGAAGACATTTTGGCAGATTCTTAAATTTTATCAACATGTGAATGGATGAATGAATTATATGCCCATAAAATGAAATAATATTTAGCAACACAACAACAAAATGAACTATTAACGTACAGAGTGCATGAATCTCAAAATAGACATGCTAAATGAGAGAAAAGCCCAGACCAAAATAAAACAAAAAGAGTATATATTGCATGATTCACAAAATAGACTAATCTATAATGACAGAAAGCAGATCAGCAGTTGCCTGGGGACAGGGCTAGATTGGGAAGATAACAAAGGGGTAAGAGGAAACTTCTGAAAATTATAGATATGTTTATTATCTTTTTTAAATATTATATATATATATTTTAATATACTTTATTGATTTTTTTAGAGAGAGGAAGGGAGAGGGATAGTTAGAAACATCAATGAAAGAGAGAGAGACCATCGATCAGCTACCTCTTGCACACCCCCTACTGGGGATGTGCCCCCAACCAATGTACATGCCCTTGACTGGAATGGAACCTGGGACCCTTCAGTCCGCAGACCGATGCTCTCTCTATCCACTTAGCCAAACCGGTTTCGGCGATATGTTTATTATCTTGACTGTGCTGATGATTTCTTACATACACTTATAGATCAAATGGAGCAAATGGTACACTTTAGAAGTGCAGTTTACTGGACATCAGTTATATCTCAATAGAGCTATAAAACAACTAACTGTGGAGGCAGATGATAGGTGCAACAAGGTCCTGGAAAAGTAGAATGATAGTAGGCAAAGAGAAGGAAGGCTCTGTTGAAGGTGAGGTATCAGATCTCCATGGTGACTCAGCCCTACCTGGGGGTGAAGAGTAGAGCAGAAAAGTTACTTCTCATCTCAGTAAAATGAAGAGGACTGTCATGCCTGGGCATTCCAAGGGTATAGAAAGAACTGAACAACAACTGCAAAGTGTGTATAACGCATTCCTCATAGCAGAAGGGACTCTGGCAGGCAACAGTAAACAACAGCTTTTCCCTCTGGGACATTCTGCGTGCCCCCAAAACACTTGTGTAGCCAAGAGCAGGAGACTCACCATGCTGGAGCAAGATAAGCATTTCCTATGTTGTGAAATAAAAGGCTCACCAGCCTGGCTGGTGTGGCTCAGTGAATGAGCATTAACCTATGAAGCAGGAGATCATGGTTCGATTCTCCATCAGGGCACATGCTGGATTTCAGTAAGGGGCGTGCATGAGGCAGCTGATCAATGATTCTCTTATCATTGATATTTCTATCTCTTTCTGAAATAAAAATATATTAAAAAAATAAAATAAATAAAAGGCCCACCAGTCATCAAGGGCTGAATTTAAGGACATAAACTTTTTCAGTCTGCCTGCAAGGTTTCATTATACTTCAACTGGAGACCCAGGAGAGGGAGCCAACTTCCCATGCTCACACAGGAAAGGTGAGCACCCACAAATATCTGCACAAAGTCTTAGGCAAATGACAGTTTGAGTGATAAATATTCATCCTCCTGACGTGGCAATAGCCTCAGTGCCCTTTCCCCCCTCTGAGCTCTACATGATTTTTTCCAATGGGAATTAAGCTCCTATGATTGAATTTTGTCTGAAACCCCAACTTTCCCCCCTTCAGCTGAATTAGATAGACCCTTACTACTCTCAAGTGTGGCCTACAGTCAACCAGACCAGCATTCCTGGGAGCCAACTCTACTCACACAATCTCCGCTCAAGCTCAGACCTCCTGGATCAGAAACTGTATTTAAGTAAGCCCATGAAGAGATTCACACAGAGATGATGGACAGAACCACTCTTCCCAAAGCCATGGTTCTGCTTGGCACCTTATACCCAGCCAATTCAGATTCTCCCCAGCAGTTAATGTCCACCAGCACCACCTTACCCTGCTATCCAGAGCACCCTGTCATCCAATCCCAATGACAACCCTAAACCCAGAAATATGATGTGCCAAAGCTCCAATGTGTCTGCAAGGCCAGAATGGTCACTGTGCTGTCCTGTTCGCGATGGTCTGCAGAGCCCCGCCCCCTGCTCTAGCTATGGGACCTGTACATGCATTGCCAATCCAGGAGAAGGTCTCACCAAGAGGTGGTGATGTGATGGGTCCAGATGAACCACCACAGGATGGAAGGACAGTTAATGACTAGGCTAGTGAAGGATAAGATGTCTAACAATGGCACTTGACAAATGTAGGCTCAGACCTGCACACAAGGTAGCCCCTCCCAGATGATATTAGCAAATTGTGCCACATGCATCCCTTACAAGCAAGAATCCAACCACAGCAAGTCTCACCCTCTTGACACGTGGAGCCTGTCATCATCACCAAAACCAGCTCCACAACCTAGGCTGCCAGGGCCCCAGCCTTATCCTCTCCCAGAGCTCCTGCCCCAAAAGGCACTTCTCTTCTAAACCCCAAAGTGTTTCTAAGATAATTTTATTTCAACTCCAATAAAGACCAGTAACTGTTACAACACTGGTGACATTTTCTAAGGAGAAATCATGCTTTTCTAGTTTTCAGTCTAATGCCTATACCAGTGGTCAGCAAACTCATTAGTCAACAGAGCGGCAAACCGCGGCTTGTGAACTGCAGTTTGCCAACCACTAGCCTATACAAACCACAACTGTTCAAATGATGGCAGATGTTAAGACATCACTAAACCATGTTTTCTGAAAACACAAATAAATTAAAATAAAAACTCATATACTGCCCAGCCAGTGTGGCTCCATGGCTGAGCATCGACCCATGCACCAAGATATTGCCTGTTCGATTCCCAGTGAGGGTACATGCTCAGGTTGAGGGCTTAATCCCCAGTGGGAGGTGTACAGGAGACAGCCCATTTATGTTTCTCTCATTTATGTTTCTTTCCCTCTTCCTTCCTCTCTCTCTAAAATCAATAAAAATATAAATTTTATTATTTAAATATATTTTTATTGATTTCAGAGAGAAAGGGAGAGGGAGAGAGAGATAGAAACATCAATAATGAGAATCATTGATTGGCTGCCTCCTACACGCCCTCTACTGGAGATCAAGCCTGCAACCTGGGCATGTGCCCTTGACCAGAATCGAACCCAGGACCCACCCTTCAATTCACAGGCCGATGCTCTATCCACTGAGCCATATCAGCTAGGGCTAAAAACATAATTAAAACACACACACACATACACACACAGCCAAGCCCTCCACAGGATTTGACCAAAGTTGTCCTTGTCTGGGTTGATGCTGCCTTTGCCAGATTCCTACCACCCAGCAAGATTCCACCTTGAGGCTCCTGCAGGGCCACCAGTACAGCACCTGTAAGGAGGACAGCACAAGTCTCCAAATAGGAGAAGACTTCAACAGCCCCCAGTAATCCTCACAGATCAAGAACCTGGCATCAAGGAACCTACCTGGAAGTCATGGCCAATCTCATAAGAATACCTCCCCTTCAGTGCAGAAAGCAAGGCCAAGCTGCTTCCTTATACTGGCCAGGAGCTCTGGAAAGTAAACCACTGTACCAGCCCTGCCTTCCCTTACCTTCTCCACTTCTGACACTCCCCTCAGCTCTCTCACTGTTGTCTGTTCACTGCCTGCAGGTATGCATCATAAGATCAAGGAACAGTGTCTGGCATAGAGTAGAGACTTAGTAAGTACTAACTAATGAATGAAAGAAAAAACGGACAAATGCACAAATAGCTGGATGAACAGATTAATGAGGTCCTACCATATTTATTCCAAGTCAGGATCTCAGCCATCAGATTGGTATATGGAGAGCAAACATGTCTTGACCTATTTCCAGCTGTCACCTGCGTTGTTCACCCCAAGGGTCATGGGATCAGTGAGATGATTCTCAGTGGTCCTCACACACCTCCACAAAAGGCAAGGCAAAGGGTGCCACATTTGGGCAGACAGACAGAGGGGAAGCCATGGCCAGAGCAAGCAGAGGCTGTGGTCAGGGTAACACAAGCTCTGTTACTCATCTGGGCAAACATGTTTGTTCAGCGGGGCGCAATGGCTTTGGAGAGAGTCTTCCATTTTCAACACAGTGGTCCTGAAAGTTACCACAAATATTTTTTCCAACTTACCTTCTTGGCAACACTGAAATTATTCCAGAGTGTTACATAAGGAGAAAGAAGGCGAGCAGTCACAGGAGGTTTTTGCAGAGCCAAACACAAAAGCAATGTAGAAAGCAAACCTCACAATCCACATGGTAACTTGATGACAGTGGCACTGCTGGGCATGGCAGATGAGTGGCAGGTTGCTAGTAGAGGGTGAGGGAATACTGGAGAATCACCATAGCTTGGGGTTACTTGCCACCAACAACCAACTCAACTACCTCCTCCCAACCTTTACTGCTAGGGGTTTGAGGGAGGGGAGCCTGACCATGTAATGGCAGCACTTTCTACCTCTCCCCAAACCACTGCATCACACAGGAAGTGGAGGGACAGCAAAATCCATGGAAGGCCAGGAGCCTGTCCCATGGCAAAATGTCAATCCAGAAGCATTGCAGTATCGTCTTGTTTGAAATGCAGGCTGGCAAAAACACTGAGAAGTGGGAACAGAAACGATTATGCTTTTCACTATATTTCCTTCATTAGTTCCTCAATATTTTAAACCTATTTTTTCAAATGTGTTTTCTTGAGTTCCTATTTTTCCTTTCTGATCCTCACCACATAGATAACACCAAATGCAAGAGAAATGCAGTAGTGTGACCTGGGGAGATGCAAGCACGTTTGTTACTACAGCCTACGTGCTGGTTGCAAATCTCTACCTGTCATCCCAAAACAATTTGGCCCAGGCACCTCCAGCCCCATCTCTCAGAGCAGTTCCTCGGACACAAGGCTGCTCTTTCCTCCTGGAGCCCCAACTCCAGATCCTTTCCTTCTCTCCCTCCACTTCCCCACTATTGCTGTATAGTCCCACTTCAGGGAGGGCCAAAACTGCATCATAGGCCCAGGTATGGCCTCTAGAGCCCCAGGCCCACCTGGTGGCTTTTCTTTCACATCTCAAAGGTGTGGATGTCCCAGAGCTGTGGTTAGCAAACTGTGGCTCGCAAGCCACATGCGGCTCTTTGGCCCCTTGAATGTGGCTCTTCCACAAAATACCACGGCCTGGGCAAGTCTATTTTGAAGAAATGGCGTTAGAAGTTTAAAAAATTTGGGCTCTCAAAAGAAATTTCAATCGTTGTACTGTTGATATTTGGCTCTGTTGACCAATGAGTTTGCTGACCACTGTCCCAGACCAATGGCCAACTCCCCTGCCCCTGGCTCCTACCCCAGGAGCAGGAGCAGCAGGAGCAGCAGCACCTTCGAACAGGCAAGCCTGAGCCTGAGCCTGAGTGAGTTCCCTTTTCTTTCACCTTATGCAGGCACTACACTTCCAAATAAACCAACCCACGCTAACCCTGTTAAGATGTGTCTTCAAACTCCTGATATGGGGGGTTAAAGCCCCTGATTTCAAACCCCTGATACAGAGGGCTGAGGCCCATTTCTTACCCACGTGATCAAACTGTTTATGCGTATATATAGACCCCTAAATTTTTAGACAATGTGACCACATCTGACCTAACATGGAGCATGGTGGGCACACCAACAGGGACCCAGAGCTCCCTTCCCTGACCATGTGGAGTCCTGTCCCACCCCCATCATTGTTTCTCTTCCCCTCTGAGAGCATCTACTAAGCCACTACTGGTTTTACATGTTTGTCCTCCTGAACTCCAACAGTCCCAAGAAGCATGCCAATGGACATCACCACCACCCAGGTCTGAGGCACTGTCTCCCCTGAGACCCTCACATTTCTACCAGCCTGAGTCATGACAATGTTTCTTTGGATGACTTTCCCATCCTTGTCCAGAGGCTGTGAAAATTATGTAGTTGAAATTGCAACTACACCATAGGCACTATTTTCTTTTTCACTGAATACTTCTCTTCCTGTTGCTACATAATCTTCATAATGATCATGTTTAACAGCTAAATGTTCCATCAATGCATCATAATTTCCTTGACCTTCTCCAACTGTTGGACATTTCACTTCCTTCTGAGTTCTCCTACTACAACCAGTGCTGCAATGAATATACAACTCACTCCTTTTTTTTTACTTGGGGACAAACTTCCAGGTGTTAACTTTGCTCCAAGGATTCAAACACTTTCAATGGCAACTGGTACTACCTAAACTGTATTTTATTTTTATTTTTTTGCCTCAACTGTTTTTAACTCCTGGCTTGCATAGGGCAATGACTCTGTTACCAAGGGGAGAGAGAAGAAAGCAAAGGGTCCCTGAGAGGTGGACCCATTTGTCTGGCAAAAGTGCACACAGGTAGAGGGCTATTATCCTGCCTTTGTTATCTATCCTCTGACTCAACACAGGTATGCCAGGATGTCTCCAAATGTGAGGGAAAGAAGAAAGTAACCCTCAGTGTAGTAATCCTCCAGGACTGGCACTGAGGCCAAATTGCTCACAGAAACTTAGGGATGTAGAACTTGTCCATGGCCAGATCAGGGGACGCAGGATATAAGTACACACTTGCCTGACTACAAATCTAAGGGCTCTGATGCTGCCACACTATATAATACATCTCCGAATAACACAATCTCCAATATTTTCACTTTCAAAGTCTATTTTGGCAGCACCTCTTGTGGTAAGAAACCAGCTTCCCACTGTTATTCAATATCCACGGTACTTAAGACTAGAAATTCAAACCATCAACTGAGACAATCACATATGGGCAAGCATTGGGACAAGTTCATTTTCAAAATTGACACAGGAAAACCTTAAGGAAAGCACACTCAACACCATCCCCAAGTTTGCCCTCTCCTGTTCCAGGTCCCCACAGAGGTGCCCCAGATTGTGTGGGCTATTTGGTGCCTCTTAGTCACTCTCTATCCCATATCTCCTCAATATCACAGCACTGCCACTTTCTAAGGCTGTTTTCAGACTGTCTCCTTGGATTTCCCATCCCAGCCCCAGCTCTGACCAAACATGAACTATCATGGACTATTTCTTTAGCCCAGGCTCCACGCAGGTTCTGAGGACATGGTGATGGCACAGCCTGCCTCAGCTAATTAACCCAGCAGCCCTGTTGGAAGCATGCTCTGTCCAAGGGTCCAGAATCCCATTTCTCTCTTCCCAAAACAGCAAATAAAACCCACAAACCTTGTTAACATCAAGAAGTCACATCAACAATTATCCCCTGCACACTCTCCAACAGCTGCTGAACTATGCAAGTTGCATGGCACTAGCCAACAATCCCAGTCTTCTGAGCTGCTCCAGAGCTGGACACCTCACTTGGCACCCTGTTGCTCTGCCACCTCACAGGTCCACAGCTCTCAAGGTATCTACAACATTAACAAACATAACCTCACTTCTGAGAGTGGTGCATCAAGGCTGCTGAGCCATGCTCATCATCTATTACAAGTTTTAGGTCTGGATGAGAGAAAATGAGGCAAGATGACAAGTGAATCAAATATTGTAAGTTTACCAGTAGCTGAAAGTCGGAATAATGTCACTGAATATAAATCTAACAGCTATAGTAAGTAAAAAAACAACAAACACCATACAGATATACACACACACACACACACACACACACACACACACACACGCCTAAGCGACTGAACAACCAACCAGCCAACTGGTTGCTATAGCATGCACTAATCATCAGGGTGCAGACGCAGGAGCTTCCCCTGGTGGTCAGTGTGCTCTCATAGCCATAGTTCCACCCCCCAAGAGACCCCACCAGTACACGGATTTGTGCACCAGGCCTCTAGTCCTATCCTATATAATGCAAAAATAATATGCTAAGTGTCCGGTCATCTAGTTGTCCATTCAATCATTCAAAGTGTAATATGCTAATAATATGCTAAGGCCACTCAACTGCTTGCTCTCATGTGCACTTACCCCCAGGTGGTAGATGCTCCAACTAGTAGGTTAGCTTGCTGCTGAGGTCTGGCCAATCAGGACTGAGATGAGCCAGACATGCTCTGGAGCCCTTCCACAGTCCTTCCAGCCCCGATCGTGCACTAGTGGGGGTCCCTTGGCCTAGCCTGTGCCCTCTCACAATCTGGGACTTCTTGGGAGATGTCGGAGAGCTAGTTTTGGCCCAATCCTGCAGGCCACACTGAGGGACCCCACTGGTGCACGAATTTGTGCACCAGTAAAGTAATAAAAAATACAGCACATAGCCCTAGCCAGTTTGGCTCAGTGGATAGAGTGTCGGCCTGTGAACTGAAGGGTCCCTGGTTTGATTTTGGTTAATGGCATATGCCCAAATTGCAAGCTTGATACCCAGCAGGAGGCAGCCAATCAATGATTCTCTCCCATCACTGGTCTTTCTCTCCCTCTCTATTCCTCTCTGAAATCAATAACATATTTTTAAAAACACAGTATATTGACTAGGAAAACAACTGATACCAAATCCTGGGTTGCCAACAAACTTCCTGATTTCTCTCTATGCCTCCTGGAGGGACTCACATCCTCAGTCACTCCCCTGGATCCTGAGGTGGGAATAAGCCTTGGAGAGAGGTCACTAGTCAGGCCAGGGCTACAAAAGCCACCTGAAAATTAGCCCTTTACATTTTCCCACTTTACTATTGTCATAAGCAATAATGACTGGGCTTTGAGAAGCAGGTTATATTTTTTCTAGTGCTATTAAAATAAACACATAGCTATCAAAATAAAAAGATTGTAAATAGATACAAGGTTTCTCCTCACCAGCAGGAAACTATTGTGCAGGCTGTGGCTGAAGGAAAGGGCAATGCCATGCTTTAAATACTATTTTTTCTGTGCAGGGTCAAGCGTGGAGGATAGTCCTCAAGCCCTGGATCACAGATCCCCATCTTGGTGGTGGAGACAAGAGAATATTCTAGAATGGGGCTCATGAAGGAAGAATGAGGGTTCAGAACTGCAGGCATGCACAGACATGGGACAGGGAGAGGTAAATGAGTTGTAAGACAAGGAGGGAGAGGTGGGCAGAGGCCCCGTGTGCCAGCAAGAAGGGCTCGGGAGATCAGCTTGTTTTGTGGGATCTGGGGTACCTTGGGGAATTATAGTGGAGGGCCGAGTTGGGCTATGATTCCCATCATCCCCAAGGAGTGTCCCAAGCTCATCTGACTCCCGTGGCAGAAGCACCTGTACCCAAAGGCCCCCTCCCTATCTTGCTGACACTGCTTCCCTTCCCCTTCCAGCCTCAGGCTGGAAATGGGACTAGGTAATCACACCCTGCAGTGGGCAAGAGAATCACTTTCCTTCATTGTGCCAAAAGCCTCATCTAAGCACCAGGAAGACAGTGTCATCCAGCTTATGGGTGCTCTGAGGACTACAGGCAGACTAACCAGCACTTATCACAAAGGTATGGGCTCTGTTTCTGCCCTCTCCTGGCATAACCCTGGATTCCCAGTAGGCTGAGTGAAGGAACAGCAGATACCACCCTACTCTGTACCAACTTTCCTCCCAGTGATAAGCCTAAAGACTCTGCCTGCTTTAGGAGTTTGGCTAAAAGATGCACTAGGAAGAGTTGAGTTTTTTTTTATAGCTTCAGTAAGGTCAATCAGGCATGACTTTGTTAAAAATTCTTTTCTGTTGTTAAGAAATTCTTACAAGTAGCTCTACAAATAATCACCCTGACATTCCATGCTCTATCAGTTCCCTTCTACAGGGAGGAAGATAAGGCACAGAGAAGTCACCTAATCTGCCAAAGGTCATACAGCTGGGTTTCGTGCCAGGCAGCTTTGCTCCCAAGCAATGGCTTTTCACTGCATGCTTTGCTGCATCACAAAGAAATACAGGTAAGGCACAGCTGTAGCCTTGAAGGCACTCCTGGCTTGGCTGCACTGGCAGACCATGATTAGGGAACTTCAAACAGTGTAGGCTGGGGATATTCAATGTTCTGGGGCCTTTGAGGAGGCCTAAAGAAATCAGAGGCTGCAAACCAGACAAGGAAGGTGTGGATAAGCCAGGCTGAGGGCACAACAGGAGCCAAGGGTCAGGGGCATCTAGCTGCATAGCAAGTGCAGATAATACCAGATGAGAGTGGAAGGGGGCCACGGATGGATAGGCCATGTAATGGATCTCAGGCCATGCTCAGAGCAGGGAATGACAAGGTCAGATTGCAGTGTTAAATAGCTGGTTCCAGCTGCCTGGTGGAGAACTCATACCTGAGGCAAGGAGACAAATCTACAGATGCGCCCAATTCCAGGGAGCAAGATGGTGAGTGATAGGTTTGGGTGAGTGTGAGGTGAAAGGGGACAATGAGGCAGGGAGAACCCAGGGGTTCAGGATGTGGAGGCCATCACTTGGAGCTGGAGAGGCCATGAACAGGAAGGAGGGTAGGATGGTCAATGAAGCCGGGAAAAGGTATGGCCTGCGAGAGGAGAGGAAACAGGGCAGGAGGGGAGAGTCTGTAACTGGATGCCAGGGAGCTGCTGTGGTACTGTCCTAGTGATGTGTGCTTCCTATCTTGTTTACTTCACCAGGTTCTGAGCAGGGACTTCCCCTGTTTCACCCACTAAGATGCATCAAAATATCACAGACCACTAAGAAACACAAATGTGCCAATTGGAAGACAGTCTGACTCAGAGATAATGAAATGTGACTGAAAGAGACACATTGCTGCTTCTCAAAGTGACCCTGAGCGCTCAGAGGTGGGCAGAGGCACCCAGTCTCCCTCGCACTCAGCACACCATCCACAATTGTTCCCTCCCCTTAACTATGATTGCACGGGTCTCAAGATTGGCATACTCAGCTTCTCTCCTACCAAAACTGGGGCAGCAGCAGTCACACCTGAATGCTACACCTCCCGGCCCAGCCCACCCTAGCTCTACCAATAACCTTTCCAAGTTCAATTCAAAATAGCTCTGGGGCCTTAGTGGGAAAAGCCTCTGCACTCCTAACCTTCTTGGAGGTCTTTCTGCTTGGACTTCCCTCCCTCAAGCAGCTCTCAGGTGCCCCGTTCTTTTGATGCTCCACCCACCTCATCCACCAGCATTCCTCTGTTGCTTTTCTACATAGAGCCATTACACTCTTATCATCCTGTTACCATGTCCATGCCCACCCAGCACTGTGGCTGATGGGCATATGTGCAAATGGACAGGGCTGGACTTGGAATCCAGAAGGTTATGGGTAAGTCATCACCCTGGGTCCCTTCTATGTCTCTAAGATAAGGACAGCAATTGCTCTCCTATGGGACTGTGTGAGAATCTGCCCAGCACATAATCAAGTGCTGGCCAAATGTGGGTCCCAATCAGTCAATGAGAATCATTGCACTCATAGCCTCTCAGGGCCCCTGCTAAAGCACATTATTCCAAATGCTAAAGCAACATGAGGGGAGTTACAGAAGATTCAGGGCAATGGACTTTAGTAGTTTTCGCACTGTAAGTAACAGGGCCCTAACATTGGCTGCCTTTTTTTTTTAATTTTAATAAATCTTTATTGTTCAGATTGTTACAATTGTTCCTCTCCCCCCGCCCCCATATCTTCCCTCCACCTGGTTCCCACTCCACCTTTGTCCTTACCTCCCCCTGCATTGTCCTCATCCATAGGTGTATGATTTTTGTCCAGTCTCTCCCTGCACCTCCCCTCACCTCTTTCCCCCTGAGAATTATCAGTCCACTCCCTTTCTATTGCCCTAATTCTATTATATTCACCAATTTATTGTGTTTATCAGGTTTTCAATTCACTTGATTTTTAGATTTACTTGTTGATAGATATGTATTTGTTGTTCATAATTTTTACCTTTACCGTTTTCTTCTTCTTAAAGAATGCCTTTCAGCATTTCATAGAATACTGGTTTGGTGTTGATGAACTCCTTTCGTTTTTTACCTGTGAAGCTCTTTATCTTCTCTTCAATTCTGAATGATAGCTTTGCTGGGTAGATTAATCTTGGATGTAGGTTCTTGCTATTCATCACTTTGAATATTTCTTGCCACTCCCATCTAGCCTGCATAGTTTCTGTTGAGAAATCAGCTAACAAGGTATGGGTGCTCCCCTGTAGGTAATTAACTGTTTTTCTCTTGCTGCTTTTAATATTCTTTGTCTTTTGCTCTTGGCATTTTAATTATGATGTGTCTTGGTGTGGTCCTTTTTGGATTCCTTGTTTGGGATTCTGTTGTGCTTCCTGGACTTGTAAGTCTATTTCTTTCACCAGGTGTGGGAAGTTTTCAGTCATTATTTCTTCCAATAGGTTTTCAGTATCTTGCTCTCTCTCTTCTGGCATTCCCATAATTCTGATGTTGATACGCTTGAAGTTGTCCCAGAGGCTCCTTACACTATCTCCACATTTTTTAATTCTTTTTTCTTTTCCAGTGGAGTGTTTTTTGCTTCTTTGTATTTCAAATCTTTGACTTGATTCTTGTCTGCTGATAGGTTTCTGTATAATATTTTTTTATTTCAGTCAGTGTATATTTAATTTCTAGTTGGTCCTTTTTAATCTCCTCTTGGGTCTTACTAAATTTATCCATTTTTTCTAGGAAATTCTTAAAAAACCTTATAACCGTGGTTTTGAACTCTATAACCAGTTGTCCCCCCCCTCCCCCATTTCTTTAGTTTGTGATCTCTTCTTTTGTCTCCACATATTTCGCTGCTTTGTGTAGAGTAGCTTTGTGTGCTAGATGTCCTTTGTGGCCCGGTAGCTCTTGGTGCACCCCTTTGTGAACTGTGTGTACAGACTTGTTGTAGTTAATTCTTGATTGTTGTTGGTATCACTAGGGGGAATTGACCTCCAAGCCAATTGGTTGTGAGGACCAGCTGTATCTGCACATGCGGGCTTGCCTCCAGACCTCTGCCTTTCCGGTTCCCCTGAGTTTCTGTGCGCTCTAGGGACCCATATTAGTCTAGGTCCCCAGGATCTCGCCCAAAACTGGGGTTCAGTGCAATTGGACCTGGATTTCAGTGCTGTTGTGAGGTTCTGTTTTCCTCCCGCTAGAGAAAGCCAGCGGCACAATCAGCAGTCAGCGCTCTGTATACGCACTTTTGCACGCCCCCAGACTTTGTCTTTCGCGGTTCCCCTAAGTTTCCGTCCACTTTTTTCTTTTTCACAACTGTCCAGACTCCCTGTATGAGTATTGCTTGGAGCTGGGGTTCAGTGCAGTTGGGATTTTTCCACCTCCCTCCCACTATAGGAAGCCAGCCAGACCCTCCTCCGCCTGTCCTCTCCACGAGCGTGTCTCCATACCTCAGCTTTTTACAGCTCCTCTGAGTCTTTGTGAGCCCCTCTCTTTACTTCTAGTTGTAGAATTTCCACTCAGCCAGCTTTCCTGTGGTTCTGGATGGTGTCCGCTCTTTTAGTTGTAATTGTGAAATTGTTGTGCGAGGCAGCAGCTTAGGGGTTCATCTATGCTGCCATTTTGGTTTCTCTCCTCATTGGCTACCCTTTGATATCTGGGAGAGACATCCTCTGGTGTCCCCAGGATCTTCCCTTCCCCATTGCCCGCCCCCCCTCCCGCCCCATGCTCAGCACAGCAGGCCTCCTGAAGCCATGGCCAGCTCACCTGCATTTTCCCATACACACCTAACCTCAGTTTTTGAGAAAGGGAGTTGGGGTTTGGAGTGGGGTAAGGGGGTTTGTGCTGAGGCTTCAAGGAAGGTTTCTGGCTAGGTGAGGCTCCAGAGAGTGCTGGCAGAAATCCTCGGTCAGAGGGTGACACTGCCTTTCCCTATCCCTCAGCCTTAGAGCATCAGTTGTCAGCAGAGTTGTGGAAGAGCAGAAGGCACTCACAGAAGTACCCCTCCATATTGCTGCTGTGGAAACCACTACTCCACACTGACAGACCTACTCAAGCAGAGACTTAGCACACTATTCAAAAAGTATAATTTTATTAGCAAAATTCTGGAAGCTGGCTCAACGATAATAAAACAGCTCCTATCATGGAATATTATTCTGCAGTTAATGGACTGAGTTAGACTCATGTAACAAGGATAGAGAAGCTGAGAGAAATAAACTGGCTGCTGACTCTGTGCCTGGCTAGTATGGCTCATTGGTTGGAGCATCATCTTATACACCAAAAAGTCGTGAGTTCAATTCCTGGTCAAGGCAAAAGCCCAGCTTGCAGGTTTGATCCCCTATCGTACAGGAAGCAACTGATCAATGTTTCTCTCTCCCTCTCCCTTCCTGTCTCTAAAATGTTCTTGGGTGAGGATTAAAAAAAAAAATTGGTCTTAAAAAAAAAAAAAGACACGTGTGCCAGAATTTATTTAAAAACCACACACAGGGTTCTGGGGTGTATCTATCTCTACATGCGCAGGAGATATACTCCAGACCTAGACAGTTTTCTACAGAGATACAGAAGAAACTGCATTAGTGACAGAGGTCAAAGGGAACTTAGCTGTAGGTTAAACATTTAAAGTTTTAAAGAAGGAGGATGTTTTATTACTTGTGTACTGATAAATCAGTGAGAATAAAAAGAAAGAAAATGCAACATTTTAGGCAGAGAACAGGGCAAAGGAAAGCCCCAGAGTGTGGGCCACACCTGAATGCGCAGGCTGGTGGAGATAGGCGCTGTGAGCTGCTGGAGTCAGTTCTGCAAAGAGGACTAAAAATCTAAGAGGACTGCACAGAGGGACACTGAAGTGGGGAAGGTGACCCTAGGCCTGGTTTGCCAGATCATATGTTTCTGCCTGTTGTTTTCAGTGTAATCTTTAACAGTGTTTTGTTGACTCTTAGTGTCGTGGTCTGTATGATAAGACATATAGCTACTCTGCCTATGAGGACAGGAAAAGAATCACAGCTACACCTCCTGACACACCCCAAACTACGGCCTCCCATGTGTATTGCAGGCCACATGCTGTGCCATCACTATAAGGACACTGTCCCATAGAGTCCTAGAGCTATGATGTAAGGTATTTTACAGATTCAGAAGCAAAGACTCAGAAATTAGATTCTGCTTGAGGTGACAAAGCTCAAACAGAGTTTGAGACAGCAATGTGAGCTTGGGATCCTCAGAATAAAGGCCAGTATGCCCAGATAAATTAAAAAGAGAAATGGATGTAACATAAACAGATGTAACATGGACATAACACCTCCAAGGTGGGAGGCACAAAAAACATCACTGGCCTTTGCAACACCCATGTAACCAGCTGCTGTCCTCATATATCCCACACACATGGAGAGCAATAGCAGGAGGAACTGACACAAGGGCACCTTGTCAAGGAGGTGGCACCTCTATGTTTCTGAGGCCAGGAGGAGGATCTTCAGGCTGGTGCTGATTGGGAAGATTGGAGGAGATGAGAGGTTCAGATGAATGGTGGGCAGGAGACACATGCATGATGAAGGCAGAGAGGAGGATGGGGCAGGTAGAAGATGCCCAGAGAGAGGGCACAAGCACCTGACAACACAGCACTAAAATGAAAGGTGCCAAGAGCTCATCCTGTAAATGGCAGCCCCTAGGAAAGGAAGATCTGAAGGCCTCATGGAGCTCTTACTAACCAAGTGTCTTTTCATATGTCTCCTTATTCAATCGGACTCTCAGCAAATCTGTCAGGCAGTTTTCCTCCTCCTTTCCTCACTGAACTCACACACTTCCTCACTTCTACTTCCTGGAAAGGGATGGGTGTCAAGTCACTAGCCTACCAGACAGCTCAGAGCAAAGCTGGGTCTCCACCTGGCCCTTATCAAATCACCTGGCTTTATTCATATGGTGTGTCGGAGGCTGCAATGCAGGCCTCTCCAGGGCTACTTCCCTGCTCCCATAACGTGATGGGTCCCCAGAAATACAACTGCTTTCATCTAATTAGGAATCAAACAAGTCTGCACGATTAGCCAGTTCTTCTATCTCATTAACTAGCAGTGTAATTCTCAGTCAAGTGGCAATTCTGCATACCATGGCCGGCAGAGGAGAGGCCACTGACGCTCTGAAGACTGTGTGGCCTGTAAATGAGGCCCACATAGTCAGTACAAAAGCAGCCTCAAGGTGCAATTTCTTTCCTTTTTGGAAAAAGAGGGCAGAAACAAATATGGCATTAACCATGCTGAGATCTAGAGCAATTTTTATGGCTCAGTGGTGAGGTTAGCAACAATTACTTCCTTAATTTGGAAGGAGAATGTAGTCAGAGATAGACACAGACACACACACATATACAGAGGACACATCAGGAAAACTTTAACATGGGAGTCTAAAGCCATCCTGACTGCACACTGCAACCATTGCAGCCAGGAGAGAATAGATGTAAGTGTTAATTTAGCAGCTATTTATTTACTGGGAAAATACAAATGTATTGCATATGTGTTGAGGAGGAAGTCAGGGAGACATACGAACACAACAGGTGACTGTCCTGAAAGCTTTGAAGAAAATAAAACAGTGTGACAAGTGAGAGATAGGATTCCTCCCAATCACTGGCCAAGGAGAGGTGGTCACCTCAGCCCCAAAGCCCTAGAGAGAATGTGCAGCAAAAGATCTGGAGCACAGTGTCCTGCTCTACCTTCAGAGCAGCTGACTCATCAAGTACCTTCAAGGGGCTCTGGGCATAGTCCCCCAAACACTCAAACTAAGAGAACCTTTCAGCAGCCAACTGCAAAGGCACTGATGCCATCTTGGACAAGGAACCTATGACCTACAGCCCAGATCTCTATCTGCATATACACCAATACTTCTGCTCTCCCAGGGCTGCTATACCCTGCACCAGAGTCCAACCTGGCCTAGGATAGGGACTTCACCCAGGAGTGTGCTGGAGCCCGCTCACAACAGCTATGAGAGCCCAACGTTTTCAGAAATCTTTTCCTAACATCATGTTACCAGCTTGAAATTAGCCTAGTAGAAGTATTTAAGCTGTAGAAATTGACAAACACTCAAATCAGGTCTTGATTTATCGTCAGACTAGAGGCCCGGTGCACGAAATTTATGCATGAGTTGGAGAATGTCCTTCAGCCCAGCCTGCTTCCTCTCCAAACTGGGACCCCTGAGGGATGTCCAACTGCCCGTTTAGGCCCCATACAGGTAGGATCGGGCCCAAACAGGCAGTCGGACATCCCTCTCACAATCCAGGGCTGTTGGTTCCCAACTGCTCACCTGCCTGCCTTCCTGATTGCCCCTAACTGCTTCTGCCTGCCAGCCTGATCACCCCCTAACCACTCCCCTGCCAGCCTGACTGATGCCTACCTGCTCCCCTGCCAGTTTGTTTGCCCCTAACTGCCCTCCTCTGTGGGCCTGGTCACCCCTAACTGCCCTCCCCTGCAGGCCCGGTCACCCCCAACTTCCCTCCTCTGCTGGCCTAGTCACTCTTCACTGCCTTCCTCTGCAGGCTTGGTCCCTGCCAACAGCCCTCCCTTGCAGGTTTGGTCCCTGCCAACTGCCCTCCCCTGCTGGCCTTCTTGTGGTGGCCATCTTGTGTTCACAGGGGGGCAGGATCTTTTGACTACATGGGACAGTCATCTTGTGTGTTGGAATGATGGTCAATCTGCATATTACTCTTTTATTAGGTAGGATAGAGGCCTGGTGCACAGGTGGGGGCCAGCTGGTTTGCCCTGAAGGGTGTCCTGGATCAGAGTAGGTGTTTACTTGAGGAGTGGGGTGGCCTGAGCCAGGGGCCTGTGATGGTTTGCAGCCCCCCCACCCACTCAAGTGGAGGTCCTGGTATCGGGGATTTATTTATCTTCCACAATTGAAACTTTGTAGCCTGGAGTGCAGCCAAGCCTTCTGCTTGCACAGCCATTGAAACTTTGTTGCCTTAAGTGTCACCAGGCTTTCCTTGGCTTCCTCTGTCACCAGGGGCAACCCAAGCCTCCCTCCTGCTCTCTCTGTGGCCATAGCCATCTTGGTTGGGTTAATTTGCATACTTGCTGATTGGCTGGTGGGCATGGCTTGTGGGTATAGCGGAGGTACAATCAATTTGCATATTACTCTTTTGTTAGATAGGATTGGTGAACTATATACATCCACCTGCCCTATCCAGGAATCGAACTGTGACCTCCTGGTTTATAGGTCCACACTCAACCACTGAACCACACCAGCCATACATCCCAATGCCTATTTTTGCAAAAAATGCCCCCCCACCCATTTTATATATTTTTTATTGAGATGAAATTCACATAATTTAAAATTAACCACATAAGCGAAGTTTTTAATGGAACACAGCCATGTCCATTCATTTTCATGTTGTCTATGTTTACTTCTGTGCCATAAATAAAGGCAGAATTGTGACAGAAACTGTATGGCCAAAAATATTTACCATCTAACCCTTTGCAGAAATAGTTTGCAACCCTGGGATTTAGATTTAAGAAAGTGATGGAGAAAATGTTAATAATGCAAATTAAACTTAATAGTATATCATGTCCATAGCCGTCACATTAGAAATAGCACAATTAAGAACATACTCTTTTAGTCTTTGAAAACTATTATCTAATTAGGCAGATATCACTTAACTCATTAACATAAACAAAAATATCAATTGATCTTTAAGTAAGAACTATACTACCAAGATAACTATAGATAGTTATAGCAACAAAGAAAACGATCTGTGAGAAACAATTGGCTACATGGAATTGACAACAGAGTGTCATTTATTTCCTTGTTTGTAAACTGTGTGCTACTGATCCTTCATATCAGCAGAATGTATAAACTTATGTATATATGTAAATACATTTTTTCCTAGAAACATTTACTGGCATACCACACAATGAATTAGAGTTCTTCATTATTTCAAAGTACTTAAAATAACATTTGAATAGAACTAGAATCCATCTGCATTATTGTATTTCAACATTATATATAAATGAAAAGAGGGAAAAACATGGATTCTTTAGAAATGCTAATGCTTATAAATTACTAAATGTTTACTAAAAATGGTTCTAAGTTTTATCATCTCCACTTGTAAACAGAATTTCTCCACAGTAATTACCAAAGCCAAGCAAAATCTAACAACATAAAAATTATGTCTATGAACACAGTACCTAAAACTTAACTTGTGGTCCACTTCTGTCACTGCCAAGCTGCTGGCATCCAGCAAAGGGGGAACAGACAGCCCCACCTTCAGGTGCTTGCTGAGAGTCAGGTGGGAAAAAGCAAGGTCATGAAAATCACCTGCCCTTAATCCTCTCAGTTACCTAAGAGGAAGAAGCTAGACCAAGATATGCAGGCACCAGTTTCTGGTTATCAGGTTAACCAGGGGGAGGGGACAGACAATAGGTAATGGACAGGACAATCAGATTGGACCAGACCATAGCTAGGGCCTGTCCATGCCTCTGAACCCAAAGGACAGAAGTCTGCAGAGCATGGCTCTTGCTTGGGCCATGGGCACTGCCTTTTCATAACCATATGAGGCCTGGGTGGTCTGGGCCTCCTGGACTGTACCACCTCTTCCACCCAGACTGGGTCCAGGCAGTTACTGCAACACCAGGAGAGCTGCTAGGAACAGGACAACAAACAGCACTGTGGTAGGAGCTCCTAGACTCCTGAGTGCTCCTCAGTCCATGATGGAGTCAGAAGCTGCAACTGGCACCTGTGCAAACACAAGGTAACAGCAAGGTGCCCAAGTGTGACTAAAGGCGAGTCAGAGTCTGCGAGTTTGACCAGAAGAAATGAGTTACTCAGAACTCAAGTGCTGCAACCTCGCAACATTCAAACCAGCCCATCCAGACCTTATATTTCAGCTACTTCCATTTTGCCACCTGGACCCAAGTCTCCCAGCCCCAGCACTTCACCCAACTATTTGATGGTGCTATCACATCAAAGATATGGTTAAACTAGCATGCACCCAGGGGGTATTGCTAGCTTGCTCCCCACTCTACTACCCCCTTCACCCACAACAGGCCCCAATGTCTCCTGAGGCATCCCCTCTATTCTGGGCAAACCAACCAACATAGCCCACTAATTCCACAAAGCCTGAAGGCACCAGGACATGTCTACTGCAGTTTTGGGGAAAGTCCCCTGGCCTTTCTTCCCTTAAATAATGTTCCATAAAGGTGAATCCTGAAGCTGCAAAGGCTAGAGGGAAGACACCAACCACTTTGTATAAAAGCAACACAAAAAGTAGAACAGAAAGATGGCCTTTAAATGACTTGAGCCAATCAGCCCCTTTGCTTTCAAGCTCCTGTCATGAGCACAGGGCTACCCTTCCTTTGTGGGAGACCTGCAAACAGAATTAGTAAAGGAAGTAAAAAGGACAAGTGCTGTACTAGCAACTATCTGAACAATGTGAAATAATTAGCAAACAATGTGAAATAATTAGCGGAAAGGGTCTAAGGTTCCTATATTACACTAGATGTCCAGTGCACAAAATTTGTGCACAGGTAGGGTCCTTAGGCTTGGCCGGGACCTTCCTTTGTTCCACACCTCCTCCTGGTGGTCAGTGCACATCATAGTGAGAGATTGAACTCCCAAGGGGACACTTTGCTTATTAGGCATACACACACACACACACACACACACACACTACTTACACACTAGTGTCACTCACTCCCTAGGCAGCATGAAAGAGAGAGATTGCCAACACAGCACAGATGCAAGATGAACTGAGGGGGTAATTAAAGTTGGGAAGTGGCTTCTAGGAGGGATGGCCTTAATTAAAAAGAGGGCAGTTAGCTAGCTACTTAGAGATTACCTGGGGGAAAGAGAATGTGGCCACTACCTCACAGCCCAACCTGGACTGGGCCAGGGACCTGCTGGCAAAAGGGGACAGGAGAGCTAATTTGGGATGGGGGAGGGGATATCAAAATCAGCCATTGAGCAGACAAGAAGTTCCCAGTCCCCAGTGCATGCAAGTAGAGTTTTGATCAGCTTGGTAGGTCAGGGTGCTACCCAAGAAGCCAAGTATGACCAGAGATGTAGGTAGGGGATGGAGCTGAAGAGCCACCTACTGGGCCCTCAGTGAGACACAATCACACACACAGCAGTCCTTTATCAGTAACTCACCTGACTGCTGACATCTGCACCACAGAACCCCTCACCACAGAATCTAGGCCAGCCACCTACATCACTCTGTGCACACAGCAGATGAGTACTGGGGTCTGCACAGCAGCTACAAGGCTGACCCATCAGAGATGTATCCTGGAAAAAGCATCACCTACTACCCTAATGAATGAAACCCAGGGGAGAGGAGTGTTCAGGAAGGAACTGGTTTGTCATATGACCAAAAAAGCCAACGATCCCAACATGGCTTTTGAACAGTATCTCGGGAACACTGAAGCAGGGATCTAAGATCACAAGCCCTTTTCTTTGTCAAAAGTAAAAAATACCAGCCAAGAAACAAAAAGGAAGAAAACACCTCATACCCTTTCTTCAGAAAGTTTAAGATAACATAAAGCATTTCCTTCTGGCCTAAATAAAAAGGTCTACATGTGCTCAGCTTAAAGAGTGCCTGCTGGTGTCGCTCAGTGGTTAAGCATCAACCTATAAACCAGGAGGTCATGATTCAATTTCCAGTCAGGGTACATGCCTGGGTTGCAGGCTCAATCCTTAGTAGGGAGGCATGCAAAAGGCAGCCAATCAATGATTCTCTCTCATCCCTGAAATCTCTCTGAAATAATATATGTGTGTGTGTGTGTGTGTGTGTGTGTGTGTGTATTAAATGTCTACAGAGGAATCCTGCATAAGGATGCAGACCCAGGCAAGAAGAGTAGAACATCTTGTACCCACTGTGCTGCCACAGTGACATGGGAGGTCTCAGTAGGTGGGTGAGGACTTGGAAGTGGGTTTGAATCCATCGTGATCACTTCTAGCACTGTGCCCGCAGATCATCAGTGGCCACAATGGCACAGTACTTGCCTCCCCAGTTGCTGTACAGATTAAATGAGTATTTAACACACAAGGAGTGCTGAAAAGTATAGCACTTAATACCTACCCAGCGCTGACCGCCAGTTCCCAAGATCAGTCCTTTGCACAGGAAAATCAACAAGCATCTGAGCACCCAGTTGCTATGAAGTTCCAGATACATGAGGAGGAACTCGTGGTCCTCTACCAGGGAGCTTGCAATCCAAGGAGAACATGAATAACAAGACCTGTTATCAGCAGGAATGTAGGTTTTAAGTCATGTATGGTACGTGAGGGAAACTGTTTTGGATTAAAGCAGGAAAGGTTTCTGGAAAAGGGAGAAGAGGGAGTTAGGAGGGAGTGAGGTGGGTTGGCAACAAATGGTACAAAGGTTCCAGCCCTAGGTGTCATATACAGACAAGAAACTTCAGCTTACAGATTTAAGTAGATACTGTTTGGATGACAAGACATAACTTCATTTCAAAGCATGACTAGATTAGCTCTGTCCTTGAATTTTCTAAAAAAAACAACAACAACAACAACAAAAAAAAAACACAAATAGCTACTTAAAGTATACCTGTCATTATGTGGGAGTTCCTGAATGTTTCTGATCATAAAAATGGATCCTAACAGAAAAAAAGATCAGGAGCAGCTAAACTAGTAATTTTAAGGGTGGAAAGGTTGTAGAAACTGGGAAGGAAATACAAAACTTAACTTTAAAACATTTTGTGTTTGTAAGATTAAACTTCAGAAGACGCACTAGAATCCATCTTTCATGCTGAGCACTGCTTGTGTTATTGGGAGGGAAAGGAGGGGGAAGTTCGGAAGACTGCTGTCTTTAAGACCATTGGTTTCTGAGCTAACCAGCATTGGGTTATGGCCCAGATTCCAACAGCCTCCTCTTCAATATTGGACAGATCTTCCCTAAAATGAAGTTCAGAGAAGCAACCAGGATGCGAATCACTCTACACAGTCCCTGGCCCACAATATATGCTCAGTAAATGGCAGCTGTTCACCTCATAGCCTTCAATGAAGACAGGAAACTTCGTTGCAATCCTAGGGACATTTCAAGGATTTGAACTCCAACTGTCCGGCAGTGGCACCTCACCTGACGTGGTCCTTCTCCTTTATTGCAGGCTCCACATGTAGTCACAGAACCTCTAGGAACTGATATATCAGGAGTCTGTGGGTCCAGACAGAGGGCCTGGGTGTATCTATACCCCAACCTGCTATGATAGTCCCAAATTGTATCCAGTCAGCTCCAGCAATAATCAAGAGCTCTCCAAAGTACAGTAGGGCCTCCCTCCCAGGAACTCCTGCCACCCAGAGTAAACCTAACACCTGGGTACAATAGCACTTCAAATACTTGAAATCGGCTCCCAAGCACTTCACAGAACCTGACACCTGCCCCCTTTCTATCCCATTGCTGAGGGGGAAAACTATTCAAGACTTGTCAGCTATTCCTCCAAACTCTCTGATCCCCTAGGATCAGAGATGAACCAAAAAACTGACTTCCTGCACCTGACTGTAAAACTTTTCATTCTGAAAACAGGAAACTGTATTCTAGAAGCCATTTGTCACGCTCTTAAGAATTCCAATAATCTTTGAACAAGACAGAACTATAAGCCTTTTAAGGCCACTTCAACTCCAGATTCCCACTCCCATCTCAAATAGTCCATGTACACACTCTACAACTGCCCTTCTCCCTACAATGGAGGCTCCAGGTCCCTGGAAGGTAAGGGCCAAGCATGTTCAGGTCTGCACCCTTGTACCCAGCACATAAGCTCTTGCTAAAAACATTTATTCAATGGCTGAGCTACAATTTCCAGTTTTACCATATTTCTCCATAAACAGTATACCAGTTGGTGATTGAGATGTTAAGTATACTGCCTCCCAAGACCTGGAATTCATTCAAAGAGTACTTTAAACAGCATGCACAATACTGGTAGGCCTTCCTTCTGCAGGAAATGCTCTCCAGTTCACGGATTCCCTATGTCAATTCTTGCTCCATTCCACACCTGTGCCTAGAGAGTAAAAATAATCTGTTGTAAAAGGGGGCTCTGAGCATGGGCATTCTGAGGCTGAAATGAAAATGCACTACCTACACTACCACCTGCTGAGCCACAATCTCAGTCACCCATTCTGACAACTAGCTAGTGGGCGCTGGAGGACAGGCCCACCACCATGATTTAAAAAAAAAAGCACAACAGACACAAAGCTCCCAGCTTCCAGAAGATAATTTGCAGTGGGGGTCTGGGTAGGAGACCCACCTACTGGACTGCAGTCACATAGAGATCAGGCTGGGGCCTGGTTCTGGTTAAACCAGAACTTCATCTAAGAAGTTACCCACAAAGACACCAAAATCAAGCCATAGGAGAGCACAGCCACCCTCCTACACCTAACCCCGTGAGGTGTGTGTCCTGCCACACACATCTATGTCCTGAGCCCAGGAGCTCAGTTGACCATGGTTTCTTTAAAAAACTGTATCAGGACAAAAACCACTTCCCACGGGCTGATCCAGGCCTTTGCAACCTTCTGTTATGACAATATACTCCCTCAGGGCACATGCCCGGGTTTGGGGCTCCATACCCAGAAAGGGGCATGCAGGAAACAGCCAACTAATCTTTCTCTCTCTATATTCCCTTCCCTTCCTCTCTCTAAAAATCAGTAAAAATATAGTTTTTGCTTTTTTTAAAAAGAACAACAGAGTCCACCCAGAGACCTCCATGAAGATGCAATGTAAAGTTCACCTTTTTCTGAGAGAAGTCACAATAAGGACCTGCTTCACAATGGACACTTGTTACCTGTCTATTTCCCACAGACATAACACACCACACACTGCTCTCTCCATAGATCCTGGCTACACAGTATAAAGAGCAAAGACAGGAATGTCACTGAATTTGGGAAACAGCGTGATCAGGCAGAGACATGCTTAGCTTTCATATCCTCTAATATATTGGAGAAAATCAGAACAGTCTTCTATTTTACGAGTCCTATTTTCTGCAGAAATCAATGGCATTTTAAGTTAATATCAAAACTGCTGTAATCTGGAAGAGGAAAACAAAGCTGGAACAAGACTCATGAAAAGTTCCACGTCAGCTGGCAGCTGCCACACCAAAGTGTGGTCTGGCCAAGGACCCTGTCCCTAATAGTAACCTTAAGATGTTTCTGGGACAGGCCGTCTAATATTGTCAACCTGTTAGATCTAGCAAAGGTAAATCTAACCCAACTGAGAGTCACATATAAACTTATGAGAGAGAGAAGATCTCACATCTTGTCTTATCAGCTCGAAACATTGCCCTCTTAGGCCTCTTCAGAGCCATCTCTCAATCTTTGAAAGCAGTGTGGTAGTATTTAGAGTTGGGGGTATATCACTTAGTAACTTTGGGTACTGGGGCAGTCGCCTCACATGAAGTAAGTAACAAAAGCATCTTGTCCTCTCCTGGACACAAGAGACACTCACTAAGTAGTATATACCATCACTGTGCAGAAATGAGAGACAGGTGGCTCAGCTCACCTTCCTTACAGGTGAAGGGAAGTAGAAGATGCTATTAAAATGCTATTCAAAGTCCTATGAAGTGTGTATATCTGTGTAAAACTTTGTTATTTTAGAAGGTTCACACAATGCACATTGCATTAAAAAACTTTTAAGACAATTCATGTTAGCCTCGGCTGCCCTTTCCATAACCTGAACTCTGGATTGGGAAGGAGTTTTTGTGGCACATACTCCAGTCCCCAGTTCCACTTTGCAGGTGAAGAACCTGCAGTCCAGGGAAACTAAGCAGCATCTTAACCATCAAATTCCTAGGTGGGAAAATTATCCTTCTTTTTATATATATTTTATTGATTTTTACAGAGGAAAAGAGACACAGTGGAGATGTGCCCGCAAGCAAGGTACATGCCCCCAACCGGAATCGAACCTGGGACCTTTCAGTCTGCAAGCCGACGCTCTATCCACTGAGCCAAACCGGTCTCGGCAAATTATCCTTCTTGAGTGTGTCTCTCTGCAGAGACCCTTGGTCACCTCCTGTTGGAACCTGATGTCTGCAGAACTATGAAGAAAGTTATGCCTGAAGATTCCTGCTAAAGAGCCTGAATGCTGGGAGGCATTTATACCAGCATCCAAAGCCAGTTCAAGTCCCTCTTCCCTTCAGTGCCTCCTCTAGCCTCTCCCTGCTCTGACTATAGGGATACTCACTGTCTTGAGGAAGGCTTGCCTTGTACTGTTATTCAACTTGCCTGTTCACCATTCCAGTCAGACCTTTACTCAGATGCCAGATAAATATCCATGTGCTCTACAGAGTTCTACGTTAGAATATACCATACTGAACTCCTGGGCCTATAGCAATCACAAGGGCTTTTCTGTAAAAGATGGCTCAAATGAAGCTCCTAAGTCCAAGAAGGATTCTAGGGGTTAGTCAGTTTAATCGGGATTTAGAAGGTACACCCTAAAGCTTCTGTTCTAGAGAGAGAAGATAAGAAACAAACCATGCTCACAAAAACTTTCATTCTGGTCAGGAAGACAAAGTCTGAACTTTTGTAAAACAAAAGTGGGAACCTAATCACCTGCTGGAGAGACTGCTGGGGTGGACTAACTCTGATTTCTGGGCAGGAAAAGACACTGACCTCAACCTCATTTCTAATGAAGCAAGATTAAGCTATAACAAATGTGCACACTGCACTCAGAGAAATTGTCAATACTATGGGCTACACACCAGAAGAGTAAGGCTTGACTGTTCTGAAAAACTTTTAGTTGTATCTGAAAAGGAGTGTAGAAGAATTACTTCAGTACTTGAGCTGATGCTATAGAAATTCAAATACTCCAGAAGCTAGAATTTAGAGCAAAAAAACAGCTTTCCTCTTAAGAATTCCTTTGTCAAGGAGGAGGTCAGTAAATGTAACTTTGTTACTTTCCTAACTTTTCAGATACTTGCAGTGCCACATTGATTTTTCAAGCAAAAGCTGTTTGTTAACCATAACTACCCATTACATGACACAATTCTGTGTTGCTTCTCTCAAAAGACATTTAATTTTAGTGTTGGCTCTTCAACTCCGTCCCCATTTTTTTTTTCCATGAGCATCTTAAATATGTGTCAACTAACTATCTAGAAGTGGAGTTCATAATTGGGTAAGGCAGAGAAGAGCAGCTGCATGGCAGCAATGCCTTGTTGGAGCCACCTCACTCTTACCTGGACCCAGGTCAAAAGACAACTACAGCCTGGCCATACTGTTGCACATTCTCCACCAGCAACCCATTCCACTCTGGTTCTGAGTTTCTATTCTTGGTTCGCTCTAAGCCACACTCTAGTCAAATAGTTATTAACAATGTTCACAAACATTCACAATGGCAGCATTTAAAGGAGGTACTTTCCTCATCACTTATATTCAAAGAGTCAATTTCCCAATTCCATCCATCACACTTACTTAGTAGGACTCTATGCACACCTATCACTAGAGTCACCCTAAACAAGCCACACGAAATGTGAATACTATGCCATGTAACACAGTCATTAGCTCATATGGATGTAACATTCCTGCATGCACCAGGATACATGAAGCTAAGATTTGTTCCCTCCTCCAGATTTTGGCTAGTCTCCTTTCCTCCCCTACTCCTAGGAAACCTTTAGATTAGAGCCTTACACACAATGCAACCCCTGAGGTTGCTGCCCCAACTAATCTACAAAATCATGAACACTTGTGAAAGCACCTTCTGATCCCAAAGCTCTCCTAGGTGGCATTAAGGATCAATGCTAACATCTCAGCCACTCAGACTCCCCCGAAGTCAAACAAGCACATGGAATTCAAGAAATTGCACTGGGACTCCACAAAGATGCAAATGACATCAAGACTTACATTTTTTATGTCACTTGCTTTATCCTCTAATATTTCAATCTTGAAAATTATAACAGCACCAGTTTTACATAGCTTGTGCCTACTCCACCCCCTAAACCCTAACAAAAATGTATACATTTATTAAAGGCAATTCCCACCAAGTCAGTCTTAATGGGCCTGAAGACCAAAACTGCACAATCCAGCATAATTTAAAAACACACACACATAACAACAAAAACAGGCTAAAGCATGCTAAGAGCAATTAACCAAGCTCACATAAAGGAAAACCAAAAGCTCCAACTGAAAGTTACCTGGCCAAGCCCAAGAAGATTTTTTCTTCCATCCCCAGCATGTTAAAAAGTGATCTCAATGGCCACTTCCTGGTCTCCCAGCAAATGCATGGACTCACTTCATACCGGGATACCATCTTCCCATTGATCAACCTGCTCCTGCCACAGGGGAAAATGACCCCTATTGCCAACAACCCATTGGGGAATATGTGAAAACATGAGTCTTTCCCTTCACATAGGAGGGAGCAGGGGAGATCCCTCTGCAAACAGTAGCCTCATTGTAGGGATATCTGAGAAAGACACCTTGGGGTTAACCCTGACCTTCTAGGTTACAAACCATCCGACCGGGACCCCTAGGTAGGGGAAAGGGACAACCGAAATAGGGCTCTTGGGAGAAAGACATAGAAAAGAATCACCTTTAATTCTCTACCAAAAAGTAGGGCTCTGGTTTGGTCAGAGACGCAATGGGCAGTTAGGCCCAGAAAGGCAACATGAAGAATCCCACCTTCTCCAAAATCATCTTCCGTTGGCTGCGACGTCAAGAGGGACCCGGCAAAGGCATGGCCACTTCCAGCACCCAGGGGCCTCTCCAAGCGCCCTGGGCACCCAGCTAGGGGCAAAGCGGGCCCGAGGGGAGGGGAGGAGGGTTCCCTCCGAAGTCAATGTGCTTCCAGCCAAGAGGGAAGGAGGAATTCCCTGATCACCCAGAAGACCGAGACACGGGTGGCAAGGGTTCCCCGAATTATACCCAGGACACCAGTTGCTCCACAGCCTTTCTCCCTCCCCTCCCCCACGCCTGGAGGGTTTCCCGGGGGTCTCGGGTCGCGAGGGAAGATCAAGGAAGGTAAGCCCCGTCAGGAGCAGCAAGGGCCATAGAGCTGGAGCAGGAAGGGAGGCAAAGCTCTGGCCTCAGATCCGGTCTGCTCCCTTCAGCCAGGCCGCACGGAAGCCTCGACCTCACGTACCGAGTGCCTCGGGTCTGTGCCTGGGGGGCGAAAGGCTGGAATGGCAGCGGCTCTCGGGAAGAGGTGGGCCTCAGACGGGTCCCGGAAGCCCAGAGGATGAGGGATACCGGAGAAGGGGAGGGTCCCGGGCCCACGAGGCCTCGGTCCCGGCCCGCGCGGGGGGTACATACGTTGCTTTGGGGGTCGATGGCCTGCAGCAGCCGGTCCCTGATCTGCTGCGGAGACGACGGAGCCGCTGTCATTGCCTGGGCGAGGCGGGGGGGGAACGGCCAGGCCAGCGGGCGGGCGGGCTGAGACGGGGGACGAGGGTCACTCACTCGCCGGCCTCCGAGAGCGGAGCCTCATGTTCCCCGCGGCGCTGGAGGATGAGGGGGCGCGCGGGGTGGCGGAGAGGGGAGCCGGAGCCGGCTCGGGCCCGGGGCGCCGCCGCCACCAGAGGAGGAGGAGGAGCCGCCGGAGCCGCCGCCGCTGCTGCCGCCGCCTCGAGAACCAAACTCCAGTGAGCTGCCCCCGCGCGGAGCACTCTGGGTAACCCGCGCCGCACGCAGCGTCGGCGCCACGCTGAGGAGATTGGGAGATGGGGCGGGCGGAGACGCCAGGCCTGGGCGGGGCCACGCGCGAGCCACGCCCCGCGCCTGAACGCAGGCGCACGCAAGCGCACTCGCCGCAACCCAGAGCCGCCCCACCCCCCAACCTGGGGAGCCGTTGAGAGGCGGTTGGGCGGGGCAACGGCCACCGCTTGAAGGCCCCGCCCCCATCCGTGTCGTAGGCGGAGGTTCCTGACCGATACCCGCGATGTGCTCGGAATCCTTGAACCCGGCGCTGTGGGGACCTCCTCAGGGGAGAAAAACCTTCCCCGCACTAACGGAGGTGACAGGGGTCGTGGGCGGGAGAAACTGCCAAGCTTTCCGAGCCCAGGGGTCCTTCCTAGCCTCTCGATCGGCGTTCTTGGGGGCGAGGGAGACAAACGTCCACTCTGTGATGCGCGTGTAAGGGTCTACCCAGGGGCGCGAAGGAACGCCCCGCCCGCGTCCCCGTCCCCCCAAAGGGCGGGGGTTTGCACCGCCTACCTGAGACAGAGACGCATCTCTCGGAGGAGCCAGCCGCCACCCCAGCTGGGATAGCATCCAGGCCAGCCCCCGACCCGCCCCGTGGTTGCAAACCCGTGTCCCAGTGACATTTGGGACTGGATCACTCTTTTGAAGGGCCGTCCTGTTCATTGTAAGGTGCTGAGCAGCTTGCCTGGTCTCCGGTCCTCCGGTGGCCGGCGGAATCCCCTTCCTTGTTGAGAACCACTGGCTTTAAAAGACCCACCCGCTTGGCGTGGAGGCTGGAAAACAAACCCTCTATTTATGAACCAATCATTTCCTAAAGGAGGAAACTAAGGCCCAAGGTCACCCAGAGGTAAAGGTCAAATCCAGAAAATTGCTACTTTGTAGGGCTTCCTGCCCAAACCCCTTACTGCCTACGTACATTGCTGTCTTCTTTAGCAGCTGTTAGAGATACTGTGGTGAGAAAAGGGGTGGAAAGGCAGGCTGAGTGGATTATTAGCTGTAGCCTCAGGAGAAATAACTTTTTTGGTTGTTACCGGAAAACCTAGATTTAAAACAGGAGACAGGCAGCTGATGAGAACCACATGTGCGTCTTGGAGCTGCCATACACCTGTTAGTCTTGCATTTGTTATTTGCAAAAACGGCTGTTTCTGCACATGTGAAAAGTTTTACATCACATTTGTGGGAGAAATTTAACATGGGCAAAATACTTCGTTCAGTTACTCTCCTTAGAATGAGGTGCTTTGTGTACATGGTCCAATGTGTACACGGTCCAAGTTGGAAACCTGCCCACTTGGAAATATTCTTTATCTCACTTAAGATAAGCAAAATAAACTTTCAAAAAGAAAGAAAAAGCTCTCTTCCAAGTATAACCTAGTCCTGCCTCTCCTTTAAATTTCTAGATGTATACAGTATCTTATCTTTTGATCAAGGATTGTACCAAAATAAGCAATGTTTTGCATGGGTCAGGTTATTTAGGAAAACTGGAAAGCACTCGCCTACTCTCTTTATTTTTGTGTTTTTTTTAATATTTTAAAATTTTTCCCATCGTTACCTCTCTAAGCCCTCTTCCCCTTATCACCACAGTTGTCCATGTCCATCAGTTTGGGGTTTTTTGCTCAAACCCTCCACCCTGCTACTTACCTCCCCCAGTTGTCTGCCTGCCCTCTATCTACGAGTCTGTCTCTATTTTGCTTGGTAGTTCAGATTGTTCATTAAATTCCACCTAGCCGAAACCAGTTTGGCTCAGTGGATAAGAGTGTCGGCCTTCGGACTGAAAGGTCCTAGGATCGATTCCGGCCAAAGGCTTGTACCTTAGTGGCGGGCACATCCCCAGTGGGGGGAGGGGAGCGGGATACAAGAGGCAGCCGATCAATGTTTCTCATCAATGTTTCTAGCTCTTTAGCCCTCTCCCTTCCTCTCTGTAAAAAATCAAAAATATATTTAAAAAAAATTCCACCTAAGGCCCAGCCAGTGTGGATCAGTGGTTAAGTGTGGACCAATGAACCAGCAGGTCATGGTCTAATTCCGTCTGGGCATATGCCAGGGTCGTGAGCTCCATCCAAAGTAGGGGGCAGGCAGGAGGCATCTGATCAATGATTCTCATCATTGATGCTTCTCCTCTCTCTAAAATCAATAACATTTTTTTTTAATTCCACAAGTGAAATCATATGGTACTTGTTTTCTCTGAATTATTTCACTTAGTATAATGTTCTCCAGGTCCATCCATACTATTGCAAAGGGTAACATTTCCTTCCTTTTTACAGCACAATTGTATTCCATTGTGTAAATTTACTACAGCTTTTTTATCCACTCATCTACTGATGGACTACTTGGTCTGTTTCCAAATCTTGGCTATTGTAAATAACACTGCAATGAACATAGGGGTACATATATTCTTTTTAATTAGTGTTTTGGGTTTCTTTGGATAAATTCCTTGAAGTGGAATTACTGGGTCATAAGGCAGTTCCATAATTTTTTTCAGTAAACTCCATACTGCTTTCCACAGTGACTCCACCAATTTTCATCTAACCAAAGGTTCCCGATTCTCTCACTTGTTTGATTTATTGATAGTCATTCTGACAGGTGTGAAGTATATCTCATTATAGGTTTAATTTGTTTTTTTGTGATTAGACACAGAATTTTTCATATGTCTATTGGCCATCTATAGGTTCTCTTAAGTGTCTATTCAAGTCTTTTGCCCATTTTTTAATTGGATTCTTTGTTTTTGTGGTGGTGTTTTATCATAAGTTCATTAATTTTAGATAGTAACCCCTTATCAGATATATTGTTGTTACCTACTCTTTTTAAACTAAGAAGAAACAGCCTGGCTGGTGTGGTTCAGTAGTTGAGCATCAACCTAGGAGCCAAGAAGTTACTGGTTCAATCCCAGGGGGCACGCCTGGCTCAATCAATCCCCAGTAGGAGGCATGCAGGAGGCAGCCGATCAATGTTCCTCTCTCATCAATGGTTCTATTTCTCTATCCCTCTCGAATGAAAAAATATTAAATATAATAAATATACACGAGGATGCACATGAATACACACACGTAGTTTTATTCCACATTTAACATACAGCAGGTCCTTGAGTAATGTTATAATGAAAATGTTTTTGTCATAATCATGATATGCCATAAGAACTTAGTTCCTGTTTATATCAGTTAACCTGTGGTAAGACTGGTTATACATTGTTTCTTTTAAAGTTGGAGAACCTACCCTGGCCAGGTTGAGCTTTGTCCTGTGCACCAAAAGGTCACCAGTTCTATTCCAGGTCAGGGTACATGCCCAGGTTTCTGGTTCAGTGGGGGTGTGTACAGGGGGCAACCAATCAATGTTTCTCTCTCACATTAATGTGTCTCTCTCCCTCTCCCTAAAATCAATAAAGACATAAAGTTGCAAAACCTATCCACAACATTGAGGACTTACTGATATACAATGTATGCTTGTCATGGTAATGATCAACTCTTAACAGAATGTTGAAAATTTTAGCAGCCTCTCTAAGGATCTGTGATAGTTACTGTAGTTCACTTGGCCAACTTTCTGCTTTGAAGAAGAAATATTTGAAATGTTACTCAAAAGTGGGTCTCAAGAAATCTTGTTGTAATATCCTTAGAGATATATCTCTTAAATTATTTAGATAGAGCACTGGCCTCACCATTTTGAGAGGACAAGATCTTTTGTGTTTGGAGTGTCCTTTGAAAAACTGCTTCATCTTTTAGCAAGGTGGCCCCCAAAGACTAGGGAGAGGAATGGCTAACTCCATGACTTGCTCTTGCCATGGAAGTGGCTGGGAATATAGTTTCAGGAGCTTGAGGGCATAGCATACCCAGGCAATCTTGGCAGTGCGGGAGTGGCTGTCTCCTCCCTTGTCAGACAAGCAAAGGCATCACAGAAGGAAGCCATGAGCAAGTGAGCTACCACAACTGCACAGGACCAGTCTCCAACAGCGACACCATGTGGTGGCAAGGAGCAACAACAGGAATGCACTGGGCACACTCCTGAAGTGAAAGCAGCTGTACCCTTTTAGACACAAACCCCTTAGAAGTGGGCAATTTATTTTAGTTTAGTTCTTTCCGGCACCAGAGGTTAGGGGTTTAATTTGTCCCCAAAGTTGCTGAAGCCAAATCATGATAAAAACATTCTGCTTTCCTTTATACCACAACACACACATCTACTTGGGAAAAAATTGGTTTTGTACATGGGAAGAAACAATATAAATTCACAACTTACAAATAAGGATTAGCTCTCACTCAATTCTTTAAAAAGTTTATATGAATATCTAGTCAAAACTAACAAAGTATCTTCTTTGAAATGTTCTCTAAACTTATTTCTAAGTAGACCACAGGGCTGTATCCAGTCTTGAAGTGTTAAGGGGGTTCTGTCTTTCAAATGTTAGAGGGAAAAAACTATTCAAACTTTGTCTTCTTTCCTTGTGGCTTATAGTCTCCTTCTCCTCTGTCTCCTAGAAGGAGAGGTGGGCAATATCAAGGAGAGGAAATTACTGGACTTATGCCAATAATGTATGTGAGTGCTCCAATGATTAATAGGAAAAACCAATGTAAGCAAATCTACCACCTCACTTTGACCCATTTGTCTGAGTTTAACAGTCCGGTGGACATTTTATTTATATATATATTTTATTAATTTTTTACAGAGAAGAAGGGAGAGAGATAGTCAGGAACATCCATGAGAGAGAAACATAGATCAGCTGCCTCCTGCACACCTTCCAATGGGGATGTGCCCGCAACCAAGGTACATGCCCTTAACCGGAATCGAACCCGGGACCCTTCAGTCCGCAGGCCGACACTCTATCCACTGAGCCAAACCGGTTTCGGCCCGGTGGACATTTTAAAGAAACATATTCTCATATTAACTCATTCAACCATATCAATGATCTCAGAACTACCTACAGATAGGTTTCAGAGTTCTGCTTGGCTTTGCAGCAAATCCTGTTTACTGTAAAAGTAAAACCAATTTCATATGGTTTTGAAAAGCCCTGATGTGTCACTGCTTTTAGAAAGGGCTTCAAAGATAGAGGGGAGAACTCAACTTTTTCAAATAATATATTTTTATAGATTTCAGAGAGGAAAGGAGGTGGTGAGGGAGAGAGAAAAACAATGATAAGAAAATCATTGATTGGCTGCCTCCTGCATGCTCCCACCTGGGATCGAGCCTTGCTACCCAGTTAAGTGCCCCAACTGGGAATCAAACCATGACCTCTTGGTTCATAGGTTGATGCTCAATCACTGAACCACACCAGCTGGGCAGAGAACTCAATTTTTATTGTACCTCTAAGTAGGGGTATACAAAGAGGAACAAAGCCTGCTCCTGAGGATCTAGTTTTGAAGCCAAGCACTGGAATCGGGTTGGGGATCCATTAATATTCTAATTGTACTGTCCAAAAAAGGGCAGCAGGAATACCAAGATGGTGGGAAAAAGCCCTTCTGGAAAGATGTTTTGATAAGGAGGCATTTCAACTGAGATCATTCATAACCTCTGACCCAGTGTTTCACAACTTCCAGAAATGTTTCCAAAGGAAGCAATTAGATACAGACAAATGTGTATGTTCCAGAGTGTTCACAGAAGCATCATTTATAAGAAGAGTGGAAGCAACTTAAATTTTGGAAATAAACACACTTGGGGTCAATTCGTGAAAATGGAAAGGTTATGTACTAGGAGAGACCACAGGATTTTACAACTCCAACTGGGGTAGTGGTCTTGTCTTAGGGGTAGTAGCGTATGCACATGCAGAAATTCATCAAGCTGTATGTTATTGTATAAACTTTGAAAATAAAGTACATATAGTTTTTGATGGAGAAATAGTAGCTAATCTAGCCATTAGAAACCAGTATTGAAAAATCCAATTTCATATTAAGTGATAAAATGCAACATACACTATATACTTTACCTTAATTTTAGTTTTATTAAATATATATATATATATAATATTAAAAGCAAAATATGCTAATTAGACCAGGCAGCCCAACGACCTTTCGGACATCCTTCCAGATGAAGCTGAGGCTTCAAGGGCCAAGCTCCTTGCACAAATTTCGTGCATTGGGCCTCTAGTGTGTGTGTGTGTACACACACATGTTGCATAGGAAAAATATTGGAAGAAACCAAAATATTCACGGTAATTGTCTCTGACAGAACTACAGGTGATTTTTCTTCTGACACGTTTTTGTTGTTGTTAATCCTCACCTAAGGATATTTTTTCCATTGCTTTTTCAGAGAGTGAAAGGGAGGGAGGGGAAGACAGAGAGAAACAAAGATGTGAGAGAGCCACATCACCTGGTTGCCTCCAGCACATGCCCTAAGGGGGGTGGGGAAATCAACTTGAAACCCTTTGGTGCATGGGCCAACACTCTAACCACAGAGCCACCAGCCAAGGCTCTACTGACACTATTGCCTGCAGTTCCACATTTTCTAAAATGAACATGTGGTGCCGCCTGATCATCTTGTCCAAGTATTCTGACCTCTAGTAGTTTCTAATTCTCACCTTCTGATTCAGGTAATGCTAATCTCAAGTATGCTCATTATCTCCCAATTCCTGAAGATGGATTTGCTACCAGGACGATTGATGAATGTCAATCTAAGTCCTAACAGTTTGTGTTTTCCCTACTACCCCAGTTTTGTATTACTAAGAATAATAACTGCAGAGAGTAACATTTATTGACTACCTACTACATGTCAGGTTCTCTGTTAAGGGCTTTACATGAAGACCCTGATGAAACCCTCCTTTACAGTCTTTGGTCTTCCAACTTTGAGTGAATGTTGGATGTTTTGCAACAGAAATATCACTCTGATGAGCATGTGCTAACCCAGACACCTTGAGGTATACTGTCACACAAAGGACATGCAGCTAGAAAGTGAGAGAAGTTCACAATTTCCAGAAATGTTTCCAAAGGAACATTTTGGGAACTAGCTCTGGTGCCCAGGCTTTGGGACAGGCCACAGCAGTGAGGCTATTGTGTGCTGGACACATGCCACCTGGCTTGCACCAGAAATGAAGGGGCCACAAAGCAAGGATGTGGCAGCCTCTAAAAGCTGGAAAAGGCAAGGAATGATTCTTCACTACAGCCTCCAGAATGAACCAGCTCTGCCAACCCTTTTTTTTTTTAATATATTTTATTGATTTTTTACAGAGAGGAAGGGAGAGGGATAGACAGGTAGAAACATCAATGAGAGAGAGACATTGATCAGCTGCCTCCTGGGGATGTGCCCGCAACCAAGATACATGCCCTTGACCAGAATCGAACCTGGGACCTTTCAGTCCACAGGCCAACGCTCTATCCACCGAGCCAAACCGGTTTTGGCTCTGCCAACCTTTGATTGCAGCCCAGTGACACCCATTTGGATTTCTGGGTTCCAAATCTGTAAGATAGTAAATTCATGCTGTGTTAAACTGTAAAGTTGATGGCCATTTGTTACAGCTGCCCAATGAAACTAAGCAGGTCCTTGATTAAAAAGGCATATCCCTTCTCCTTTACATGTAGCGTTGCCCAGTTAGAGCTTTCTACAATGAAATGCACTTGAAATGTAGCTACTCCGAGAGACTGAGGTTTTAGTTTTAGTTAATTGAGATGGAAACCAAAATAGCCATACGTGGCTCATGGCTGAAATAGGCTAGTAATCCAGGATAAGTGGAATAGGGAAACAGAATTTGCAGCCATCTAGTCCAGTGGAAGAGGGTATAGGGGGGATAAATAAAGGGTAAAAAAGAGCCTTGGCCAATGTGTTCAGTAGTTAGAGCATCGACCCACACATCGAAGGGTTATGGGTTCAATATTCTTGGGCAAGAACACACCTGAGTTGCAGAGATGATGGGCAACCAGATCGATGTGCTTCTCTCATACATGTTTCTCTCTCTCTCTCAACCCCCCCCCCCCCACTTCTCCTCTCCCCTCTTTCCTACCTCCCACTAGCTCTAAAAATCAATAGATAAAATATACTGGGGTGAGAACAACAAAAAAAGTACATAGTTTACATTTCTCCAATCTGAGGGTAAATAGCTTAAATCACCTTACTCAGGGAGATAGCAGAAATCCAATTAGTGCCAATTGTGCCAACCACACCAAGGATGAAATTAAGGGAATAAATCTCATTATGGTATATCAACATAAAACTAATGACTATTCTATTGATCCTCTCCTAAACTTCTAGCCTTTAAAAACCCTCAAAACAAAGTTCCCATGTTGTGTTCTCCCTACTAGGAACATGCCCAAGCTCGAGACTCTGTATTCCCCTCTTCTTCCCCCATAGTCATGCACCTCCTAAACTCTAAGGGAATGCAGGAGACTCCCAACCAATGGACTGTGGCAGCTCATCCCGGGCAAATTCCCAGAACCTGGCTCCAAGGCCCCATTTTTCTCTGACTTCTTAGTGAGCCAAAGTAGCCCAGTCTGAGTTCATTTTCTGACCTACTCTCTCTTCTGTTGTTGCTTCTTCCTTTTTTCACCGTCCCCAGCTTTAATAAAGGTCTGTAGTCTTGGCTGTGTGGCTCAGTGAGTTGGAGCATCCATATATATACCAAAAGGTGGCGGGTTCAATTCCCAGTCAGGGCACATACCCAAGTTTTGGGTTCAATCCCTAGTTGGGGTGCATGCAGGAGGCAACCAATCAATGTTTCTCACATTGAAGTCTCTCCTTTTCTCTCTAAAACTCCATTAAAGAAGAAAATACTTGTCCTCTAAAAATCATCTGGACTTATATTATGAAATCTTCCCTGCATCAAATCAAGAACCTGCACACTACTAGCCAGCCTTAGGCAGACCAGTTAAAAGAGTGGCCTGTGAACCAGCAGCATGGACAATCCCTGGGAGCTGGTTAGACATGCAGAATTGCAACTGTGCCTCCAACCTGCTAAGTCAAATCCATACTTCACCAAGATCGCCAGGGAATTCATGGGGTCATTAAAGTCTGAGACACCAGGCTAAAAGCCACCATCCAATCCACACAAATATTTTACTATGGGACATTAGGAGGCAAATTCCTTTGTTAGCAGTTCTCAGGGTCAGTTTTCTAGATCACATGGAGTTTTAAAAAATTGTAATGCCCCGAAGTATACTATTGGCCAAGGAGATGAACTAACAGCTGCCGAGTTGGTCAGAACTTTGGCCATCTGTTATAGACTGAATTGTGTCCTCTCGAAATTCATGTTGGGAGTCCTAACACTCAATGCAACTGTATTTGGAGACAGAGCCTTTAAAGGGGTAATTAAGGTTAAATGAGGTCATAAGAGTGGGCCCTGATCCAATATCGCTTGCACCCTCGTAACAGAAATACCAGGAACACACACTCAGAGGAAAGGACACATTGAGAAGGTAGCTGTTTACAAAATGAGAAGCCAGGCCTCACCTTAAACCTGCTGGCTCCTGGATCTTGTACTTTCAGCCTCCAGAACTGTGAGAAAATAAATGTCTTGTTTAAGCCACCGAATCAGTGACATCTGGTTATGGCAACCCCAGCTGCCTAAGATATTGTCTCATTTAAGCCTCATAAAACCCTGTTAAGAGTGTCTTTTAATAAAAGTAATGACATCGATGAAAATAACACCACTTATTGAGTACCTGTCCCACATCAGGCAGGTTAGAGGCACATGTCAAAGTTTTCTCCTTCACTGTCCAACATCACAGATGAGGATGTGGAGGTGCAGAGAGACCAGTCGATGCTGCACTCTGTAAAGGACAGAGCCCACTCTGTCTAGGCCAGGCTTCCAACTGTGGTAGGCAGACATATAGGAGCAGAGCAAGGATGATGGGCTAGGTAAAAAAGGTCACCAGGATAGAAAGCAAAAGCTTAGCAAAGAACAACTATAGGGTGGGACCTCATCCTCAGGATGACATTTCCTCTCCCAGCATAACTCTGATCATGGGTTTTGGGCCCCCTGATCTTTATTCCCTAGAAATAACATATAGGCCTCAGATGTATTTCAGCTCCAGGCCCAGAAACGCAGCAAACACCGACAAGTGACACCACAACTGACCTCAGGACCAGATGCATTGAATAATGACCCCTCCTCTGATGCTGACCAATCAGTGGAGACCCCGGCCTCAAAGGACACACCTGGAAAACTCCTGAATATTCTATTGACATCTTCCCCTGGAACCTCCCCTAAAATCTCCACCATTAAAACCCTTAAGAACAGTGGTTCTCAACCTTTTTTGATGCTGTGACCTTTTAATATAGTTCCTCATGTTGTGGTGACCCCCAATCATAAAATTATTTTCGTTGCTACTTCATAACTGTAATTTTGCTACTGTTAATGAATCATAATGTAAATATCTGTTTTCTGATGGTCTTAGGCTCTACAGCAGCAGTTCTCAGGACCCACAGGTTGAAAACTGCTAGCAAGGTTGCCTAAGACCATTGGAAAACAGATATTTACATTATCATTCATTAACAGTAGCAAAATTACAGTTATGAAGTAGCAACAAAAATAATTTTATGATTGGGGGTCGCCACAACATGAGGAACTGTATTAAAAGGTCACAGCATCAAAAAAGGTTGAGAACCACTGCCTTAAGAATGAGGACCTTGTAGTACACAGTACACAGTCCCTCCTGGGAGCATGCCCACACCTTTCCCTTCCCCTTCCCTCCCAGGCATATCACCTTTGCCTTCTTCACTGCTGAGCTCCAAGGGCCTTTCTTTTGCCTTTATAACTTGTTTCCTCAGCCCATTTCTTCCATGAATTACTTCTTGTACCTCTGATTTTCTAAATGTTCTCTTAAAGCTTGAGTCTTGGCTCTGAATTCTTTCCTAGCCACAACTCAAGTACGAGGTTGCTGAAGCCAGGTCTGGTCCAACCACACTGGTCTTAACACCTGGTGCTGTTCTTACCACCCCTTTCTGCCACAATCTTCCCTAATTCGCACAATAAACTCTAATTAGACACAATGAAGCTTTATTCCCAAAATAACTTCCACAACTCCCTCAGCATAGCCTATATTCTCTGGTGGCCCACATTTACCACTACCTGCCATGACAATGATGTGAAGTAAACACAGATGAACAGGATCCTCCCATAAGATGTCTTTTTTTAAAGATATATTTTTTATTGATTTCATAAAGGGTGAGGGAGAGATAGAAACATCAATGATGAGAAAGAATAACTGATCAGCTGCCTCTTGCACACTACCTACTGGGGATGGTGCCCACAAACCGGATATGTGTCTTGACCAGGAATTGAACCTCGACCTCTTGGTTTATAGGTCAATGCCCAACCACTGAGAAATACCGGCCGGGCCTTTTAAATTGTCTGTTCCAGAGGTTGGCAAACCAATCTGTAAAGAGTCAACAGTAAATGTTCAGTTTTGCAAGCTAGATAGTCTTTGTCCTGTGGACAAAAAAGGGCCACATACTAAACATGCAAGCCCAAGGGAGGCCTGCATGGCAGGCCTTACAAGCTCAGAGATTGAAATTAACCACATAGGATGGTCTGAAATGCAAAGTCAATCTTTAGGTTAACTGAGCCTGTCTTTTATAGTCTTTTTGCATCTAAGATAACATATCTTTGGTATTTTTTTTCCAGACCCCTCAGGACACAATCTCCCACCACAGCAGGAGATAACAGAGCCTCTCATTATTATTGTTATAGTTATTGATATAACTATCCTATACCCACCTATGTAAAAGTGTGTCTATTCCTTTCACTTTTTAGCCAATCCCAGACATTCACCTCAACCCCTACACCCAGCTTTGCTTTCTCCCTCTTCCCTCATCTATCACCAATGTATTTCATGTAATCCTCTTACATCTTCTCCTTTGATTCTAATGTATAAAATAAGGTGCAAAAGAGCCATTCTGTAGAACATTCCTCAATCCACTGAGATTTTGTTTCCTAGCAGGTGTTGTCCCTTTGGTTCAAACTCATAAAAAAATTCTTACAGGTTTGGACATTTCTTATGCTGACAGTTGCAAGGACCCAATTATGCCCTTGCAGCGCCAAAGCAGCCATTGATGATACATTAATGATTGGGTGTGGCAGCATTCCAATAAAACTTTATTTATGAACAAAGAAACTTGAATTTCCTTAATTTCCCCTCCAACCATTTACAAAAGTAAAAACCATCCTCTCTTGTGGGCCAGACCTGGGCAGCAGTTTGCTGACATCTGGTATAAGTCAGAACAAAAAGAAAGCCATGTAGGTGGAGGTGGAAGAGGACACAGGAGGGATAAATGGTGATGGAAGAAATGAAAGAAAAATAAAGCAAACCATGAGCCATACACTGAACTAATTCTTCTATTGAAAAACATGGACTTTGAATTTCTGATTTGCTACAGCTCCTTCTGCTTGATTTCTCATCTAGGAACACTTGCCAGTATTGTTCTTCAGGGATGCTCAAGTGCCAGAGAGGGACTAAAAGCGGGTTCAGTGCTTTCCTCTGCATAATAATGAAAGTAAGTGAAGGGAATGGAGAAAACAAACCCCCAAAATAAAATTTACATTAAAAAAAACAAAAAAACACACACCATGCTTTTGGCTTATGCACAAACACCTTACGTCTTTCATCAACACAGGAAACCATCAGGAGGTTTGTCAATATTTCATAAACTTAAATTTGGTTAAGAAGGAAATAATGAAACGGTTGAAATGAAAAGAAAATGCTTCACTAGTAAGTCTCTGGTTTTTCAGATCTAAGCACTTCAGAGGAGGGCCAATCTCATTATCACATTGAGCTGCTACTCAGAAGAATCACAGGAGTCCAGGAGGGACCTCTCGCCTAGCTAATGAGAGACATAAAATTGGGTTTTGGTCTATTAACCACATAACCTGAAAATGGCTGGCTGGATTTTCAGCAAGTCTGAAAGACATGTTTGCAAATGTCTTTATTAAAATCTAGATCACAAGACACGCAAATGATTCCACCTGAGTGACTTTGGGGGGAAGGGGCACCTTGAGATTCTCCATCATCCCCATGTTCAGGGGCTGGCAAATTTGTCCTGTAAAGGGGCCAGATACCCAGCATTTTTAGCTCTGTGGGCCAGATGTTCTGTCAGCAATTCTCCCTTTGTAGCAGGAAAACGGACAAAATAACCATAGACAACAACGCATTCTCAAAGAGGGGTGGCTGAATGGCAATTAAGCTTTATTTATAAAAAGCAGCAGCAAGACTTGGTGATTTCCAGTTTGTACTCTAGAGCAACTGTAACTGAAGTACAATGAGAAAGTCACACAGAGAGACATGTTCCCGTCTTAAGATGGTAAGGGTGGGGGAAGCAAAAGGTTTCCTTTCTGTCAATCCAGAAAATATGAAGTGATACAGAAATGAAAAGCAGAACAAAACTGCCTTACCCACTATCAGAACTATGTGGTATATACCGATAGGCATAAGAAAGCACTGGAAAGGGAATGGGAAGATGGCAAAAGATTTTCCATGCTGGAAATTGTTTCCAAATTTTAAAATTGTTATGATCACCCTTTCATGGTGCAGGTCTAGACTGAACGAATGAATCTAGGCAAGAGATAAAATGTGGCAGTGAGGAAACTCACAGTATAGAAGGTTTACCAGGTGTCAGGCGTTCAGTCAAGCATCCAGCCCAGATTCAAGTGCACCAAACCTTCCAACAAATCCAGGTAGGTATGACTTTTAAGCCCCTTTTAGAGATATGGAAACTGAGGCTTAGGGAGGAGAAGCAATCAGCCAAGGTCTCCCCAGCAAGGAAGAGAGATGGGATTTCAATCCGTATCTAAATGACACTAAACATGAGCACTTAAATGCTGTGGGGTCATATTCACCCAAAATTCAAACTCTGATAAGCTTTGGTGCCAGTGAGGGTTCTTTTTTAAAAAATATATTTTTATTGATTTCAGAGAGGAAAAGGGGGGAGAGAGAGATAGAAACATCAATGATGAGAATCATTGATCAGCTGCCTCTTGCACGTCCCCTAGTGGGGATGAGCCCGAAACCTGGGCATGTGCCCTTGACCAGGAATCAAACCTGGGACCACAGGCTGACACTCTATCCAGTGAGCCAAACCAGCTAGGGTTCTTGAAAAGCTCCCTAAAGATCCATGATATGCCATTTTTATAAAAACAATGTATTTTGAGATCAATAAATATATTTTTAAAAAGGGAACATCGTATCTTCTTGACAGGCTCTAAAATAAATCCTAAGTGTTTTCCATAGCCTAATTCTAAACGACTCAAGCTGGGAAAGCAACTTCTTGTTTAAAAAATGTGTAACAAAAAGTCCTTTTAGGAAATAATCTTTATTTTCAATGCTATTTAGTTCTAAAAGCCTGCGTGTTTGCTTTTTCCTCCCACCGGGCTCACCTACAAGTCAGGATTCCAAAACCCACAACAAACAAATCAAACACCTATGGGATGCAAGTACTGACCACTACTGAATTTTGGCAATTAAATCAGAACTTTCTTTTAAAAAAGCTTCTGTACAAAATGTTCAAATGACGTTATTTGTTTTTCCAACAAATGAAATCACCCATTTGAAAAACAGACCCCAAAATCCCAAGTTTTCAGAATTAGGTCCCAATATAACCACACAAATCACTCTCACTCTAAAAATTGTACATTTAATGGCCCCTTTAACAGAGGGCTTTCAAGGCAAGGCATAATTTCTCATAAGACACCTGACTGTCCCTGCCAACTCTTCTGCACATCTCTCCTGAAGGAACCAATAAGACTTCACCCTTAAAGTCCTAGGGACGACAGCTACATTGAGTGGCCAACCAGCACCTATTGGGACAGAGGAGGAACTGAACACAGATCCAGCAACAATGAACTTTGTTATTAATCTAGTCTAATAAAGAGGCTGCATCAAACTTAAAAGCCAACATTTCTGGTTCAGATCCTTAGAAATAAATGATTTCTAAAAATGTGTAATTCAAACCAAAAGGAATGGTTATTAAAAATAAAGAAATAGCCAATAGAAACTTTTCTAATGAAAGCTTACTGAAAGAGGGATTCTGATACAATAAAACTATCTAAACATGTTCTCTTTTCTATAAGGAAGGCAATGTTATCACAGCCCCTTACATAAACCCCCCTGAAACTCCTTAAGTAGACAACATTTCAATGCAGAGACCAAATGAAAATATCTTAAAAACAAAACAAAACAAAAAACAAACAACAGTGATGTGGCCAGGAAACCAAGTGTATCTTGGTGTACATTTTTTTCACCCACCACAAGCTTGAGCTTTCTGAGAAGATCACCGGTTTTCTAGTCAAAAACATTCTTGAAGTTGTCAGGAACAGAGGGAGGCTTGGCATCTGAAGTGTGTTACTGGTTCAGTATCTGGAGCTCATGAGCCAAATAGCCTGGAAAAATCAGAGGGCAGAATTATCTGTGAGAATGGGAAGCTGTCATTCTGAAAACATTTTTAGAAAGTATTTTATATTGCTATTAAAATTATTTTACATCGTTTTCTGATCTTATAAGTAACTCTTCTGTTATACAACATTGTGAACATTACTGAACTGTACACTTAAAATAAAAATGTAACTTTAAAGAATTATCCACTTCATAAAAATTTGCAACATTTTATTTTAACCTATTCTCCAAGTTACTGCAAGTCACTAGTAACTTTCATATCAAAAAGACCTTTGAATAAACACATGATTACAGTTAACTCTGTTCGCTGAAGAAAATCTGGAATGGGAAAGACCTGGAAACTAATAAATATTTCTGAAGTTTGGGAATGGGGATATAGGTTACAACACAGACCTACTGGGGAAAAACCACAGAGCTGTTAAAAAGATATATGGCCCAGCCCTTGCCGGTTTGGCTCAGTGGATAGAGCATCAGTCTGTGGACCAAAGGGTCCCGGGTTCAATTCCAGTCAAGGGTACATACCTTGGTTGCAGGCTCCTCTCCAATTTGGACCCTGGTTGGGTGCATGCAGGAGGCAACCAATCAATGTGTTTCTCTCACATCAATATTTCTCTCTGCCTTTCCCTCCCTCTTCCACTCTCTCTAAAAAAATCAATGGAAAAATATCCTTGGGTAAGGATTAAAATAAAAAAAAAAGTCTAAATACGTGAACTAAAAAATCAGTTAAAAGGGGCGAGGAGAGGGAGTGAACCGCCGGGGGGACGCGGGCGGGCTCCCAATCCAGTTCCATCTCCTTCTCCCACTGCCTCCATCACGGGTATAAAAAAAAAAAAAACAGTTAAAAAATAAAGGATATATAGCTCTGCATGGCTCAGTGGTTGAGCATCAACCTATGAACCAGGATAGTGGTCGGCAAACTCATTAGTCAATACAGCAGCAGCTCGCAAGCCGCAGTTTGCCGACCACTAAACCAGAAGATCAGTTTGATTCCCAGTCAGGGCACATGCAGGGTTGCAAGCTCCATCCCCAGTGTGGGGCGTGCAGGAGGCAGCCAATAAGTGATTCTCTCATTGATGTTTCTTTCTCTCTCTCTCTCTCTCTCTCTCTATCTATCTATCTATCTATCTCTCCCCCCCCTTACTTTTTAAGATCAATAAAAATATTTTATATATATATACATATATATGGGAATTCTCTGTATTATCTTTACAACATTTCTATAAATCTAAATTTTTTCCCAAAATATAAAGATTAAAAATAAAACAAAACAAAAAACAGATAGTGCAGGAACAATTGAATTGCCACACACCAAAGAATGAAGTTGGACCTCTATCCACACCACATACAAAAATTAACTCAAACTGGACATAGGCCTAATTATTAAAATTAAAACTATAAAATTCTTAGTGACCAAAGAAAAAAGATACTGGACTTCATCAAAATTAAAAATTTTGATCAAATGATACCATCAAAAAAATTAAAAGACAACCCAAAAAAATGGAGG
>JAAGEH010000197.1:2210229-2279074 GCA_011751065.1 Lasiurus cinereus | reverse complement strand
TGGTGAACACTATGAAAGTCTTGGGCACATTTCAAGAGCACAAAGTGGTGGGGTGCTGCCTATCCACCCCTAAATGCCACACACTACTCCTCAACCACATGAGCATCTTGCCACCTAACCATATTGGTGCCAAGTCTCGCATCTGGAACTTTATTTTGCAACTGAAGAAGTTGAAGAAATCTACAGGGAAATTGTCCACCATGGACAGTTGTTTGAAAAATCCTCTCTTGGGAGAGAAAAACTTTGGCATCTGGCTAGCTAAAACTCCCACAATGGTACCCACAATATGTACCGAAAGTACCAGTACCTGACTATTATACAGGCACCGTCAGCCAGCGTTACTGAGACAGGGGAACCCAATACTGTGCCCAAACCCATTCAATCTAGATCGTGCAGATGGAGGAGATTATGGCCAGCAAATGCTGCAATCCAGCAGTCAAGGACTCCAAAATCAAGTTCCCTCTGCCCCATTAGGTCCTTCCTTGCCAGCAGTCACACTTCACAACCGAGAGGCCCAACCCCTTCATATAATTTTTCTTAAAAAAAAAAATCCTCACCTATTTGATTTTATTGATTTTAAAGAGAGAGGAAGGGGAAGAGAGAAAGAGAAACATCTCTGTGAGAGAGAAACATTGACTGATTGCCTCCCCTATATGCCCCAACCAGGGACTGAAACCGAAACCTATATGCCCTGACCTGGAATTGAACTCACGACCTTTTCGTGTACAGGACAATGCTCCAACCAACTGAGCCACCTGGCCAGGGCCCAACACCTTCTTTTACATGCAGGGCCTCCCTGTCCCCTATCACCCTGGGAAAACCAGGTTGCTCAGGAAAAAAAAAATAAAGGGCAAAGGATCTCAACAGACAGTTCTCCAAAGATATACAGATGGCCAATAGCACCTGAAGAGATGTTCAACATCATTAACCATCAGGGAAGTGCAAATCAACCTTCACATCTCCTAGGATGGTCATAATAAGAAAGTCTGACCATAACAAGCATTGGCAAGGATGTGGGGAAATTGAAACTGTCACACACTGCTGGTGGGAATGTAAATCGCTGCAGCTACTTTGTAAAATAGTCTAGCCTTCCTCAAAAGGATTAATATATAGTTACCGTATAACCCAGCAATTTTACTCATGAATATATACCAGAGAACTGAAAACAAATGTTCGTGCCAGCATTATTCATAGCCAAAAAATTGGAAACATCCCAAATATACATCAACTGATGAGTGAATGAACTGTGGCATATCCATATAATAAACTCTTATTCAGTCATAGAAAGGAATGAAGTCCTGATTCACGTACAACATTAAAGAAACCAGAAGACATTATCCTTGTGAAAAAAGCCAGACACAAAAGGCCACATATTATATGATTCCATTTATATAAAATATCAAGAACAGACAATTAACAAAATAAACTGTTGAACAGAGTGGATCAGAGACATGGAAGCATGGAACAGAGTGCAGAATCTGAGGAAAGGCGGGGAAGGGTAGATGGGTGGGAGGTAATCAAAGACCTTGTATGTATATATGTACTATAACCCATAGACACAGACAATAGGGTGGTAAAGACCTGGAGTAGGGGGCAGAGTTGGACTGGAGGGAGACAACAGGGAGGGAAAGGGGGAAAGGGGACATGTAATACTTTCAACAATAAAGATTTAAAAACAAAAAACAAATCTGTAGAGACATAAAGTATATCAGTGGTTACCAGAGGCTGGGGAGAAGAAAGAATGGGAGCGACTGCTTAATGGGTATGAAGTTTCCCTTTGGGGTTGCTGAACTTATTCTAGAATGAGACTATGGTGATGGTTCCACAACTTTGCAAATATACTAAAAAATACTGAATTGTGAAAACCAACTTCTACTTTTTATTTATCTTTCTCTGTGCTTTGACACCTTCATTTTCTTCCTATCTTCCTTCCAATATTTTCTTATGAAGATTTCAACATAAAACAGTTCAGTGAACACTCACATACACAGCACCTACATTCTGCAATTAACACTTTGCTTTATTGTGCATCTATCTATTCATCTGTCTACCTTACTTTTGATGGGTTTCATTAACTAAGATGCAGGTATCAGTACCTTGGTCCCTAAAAATTCAGACACATTTCTCCACATTTAAAGTTTTCCATGACTTTTTAAAATTTCCAAAGTAGCCCCGCTCAAGTAATATAGAAGTAGGTGCATGGAATAGCAAATCATCCCTCTGATCCTGCTACCGTCACAACCATAGATAGTTTGAAGCAGATTTTTACAACTCCCTTGCTGGAAGTGTTTCCATCACAGATGTCAGCACGCACTCAGCATTTACTCAATGTTTACTGTGTGCAAGTCACAACTGAAGCCAGAGTGCATACAGGTGACATAAGCCTTCTTTACTCTCAAAACATTTCCCCAGTGTAGATATTTCCCTTTCTGGCACATTATCACTGATGACATCATGACAATTGGTCACATGGGTATCCTTTAAGTTATCTGATTCTTCCCCTGTTCTTGGACATTTAGGTGATTTCCAGTGTTTTAATATCCTGGAAAGACAGTCACTGTCTCCCTGACACCTCATTCTGGAGGGAATCTACCCTCACCCATGACCCCTGCAGGAAGAGCTGGCCTAGGTCCGGGTTCAGCACACCTGTAAAAGGCCACACACAGTAAGCAGTTCAGGCTTTATGGGTCCAGGCAGTCTGTCACAGTGCCCCAATTGCTACAGTGCAAAAGCAGTCACAAACGTGGGCATGGCTGTGCGACAATAAAACTTCATTCATGAAAACAGGGAGCAGATGTGACACATGGGCTGTGATTTGCTAACCCCTGACCTCAGTTGTTAGGCTAGAATCAGGAACCTCCAAACCAACTAGAACTGAATGACGTACATAAGCCAATCAAACTTTGCTCCCAGGAAATGAAATCAGGACACTGGGCTACTGACTAAGCTTGCCTTGGGCTGAGCTGCGAGATCACAGAGCCTGTGGCTACACCCTCTGGTCACTGTCAGAAGATGAACAAGAGAGAACAATAAAGCCAAGGGACAAAAAAGAACAGAATGATAAAAATACACCAAGTTGTGAAGGTGTCAAAGCACAGAGAAAGATAAATAAGTAAAAAGTAGAAGTTGGTTTTCCCTGCTTCAGGACCTTTGTTCATGTTGTTTCCAGTGCTACCATGCCTCTCCCTAGCTCTGCAAATTGGGACTTCTTTTTGTTCATGATTTATTTTTTTTGCCAATTTTATTTTCATTTTTATTGATTTTAGAGAGAGAATAAGGAAGAGAGAGAGAGAGAGGAACACTGACTTGTTCCACCCATCTATGCATTCATTGGTTGACTTCTATACATGCCCTGACTGGGGATCGAACATGCAACCTTGGCGTATCAGGATGATGCTATAACCAGCTGTGCAACCCGGCCAAGCCCCTGTGTTCTTGATTTAAACAGCATACTATCACAGAGCCTCTTCCTGATTGTCTTCTAAACTGGAAGACTCCCTCCTTTTGCTATCTCACAATTGACTTTTTCCCCCATTTGTTTGTTTTCTGTCTGTTTTCCACCTGTAATACTGTGCATTCACTAAAGGCAGGGACCGTGGCTGTCTTAGTCTTAGCTGTTACCCCAGAGCACAGCCCACAATGTATAGTTGTGAATGAATAAATGGATGGATGGATGGATGGATGGATGGATGGATGGATGGGTAGGTAGGAACCTAGAGAGACAAAGGCTAGAGGAGAGCTTTGCCACCTCCAGTGCTCTTTTCCCATGAGTCCTAGTTACACCTCCTGTACCCTTCTGCAAATTCCTTCTCTCTTCAGGAGCCTCTCTGTACCTGAGCAGGCCTCATCCAAGCTCCCAAAAAGGGCCTCTGTATATCTATCAAGGTCCTCATTCTGGGCTCTACAACCCTTCCTTGTGGCACAGGGAACCCCCCTTATCCTCCAATCCCCTAAGTCAGAGGTGGGGAAACTTTTTTTCTGCCAAGGGCCATTTGGATATTTATAACATAATTTGAGGGCCATATAAAATTATCAGCTTAAAAATTAGTCTGCTATATTTTAGCAAATATTTAATTAACTCATCACTAATGCCTTGGCAGAGCCAGATGAAATGATTTTGGGGTGGCCCACGGGCCAGAGGTTCCTCACCCCTGCCTAAGTTCTAGAAATATCTCCTTAAATAGAAATCAGCTCAAGGTCCACCCAGCAACTTCAAATTCAGTATTTCAATCAGTCATTCTCTTCTTTGGGGGAAACATACAAGATAGGCCTAGCATGGCCTAGAACTACAGATTCTTCTACTGTTTGAATCCTGAGTCTGTTTATTCTGCGTCTCACAATTCATTAACAGCAGTATTAGAATTACAGCCTGAGGTTGGAAGGAAAACCAAACATACTGGATTTTTTTAGCCTAGGAATAAAATAAAGAAGGGCATAAAAACAAACAAAAACTTATTTAAGTGCTTAAAAACAGAAGTAAAGTCTGAATATACACTTTTGCTGCCATTGCAGCAGGCGGGAGCAGGACCCAGGAGCACAATGGCTGTCCAACCACATTTTTCACCTTGACAGATGCCAGATATACACTAAGCACAGCAGAGCTGGCAAGAGGTAAGCAGGCGATAGGCTCAGGGAAAGCATCTCTTGGCAGCTCCCGGTGACACACCAGGCACAGCCAGGAGTTGGAAAATGCCACATTTCAATCCAATCTCCAGCCTGGACCATGGTGACAGAGCTTAAACCTGTTTTCTCTCTAGCCTGCAGAATTCTTATCTTGAAAGCAGAAAGCATAACACCAAAGTGTAGACTGAGCCCAGCGGCGTGGTTCAGTGACTGAGCATCGACCTATGAACCAGGAGGTCGAGATTTGATTCCTGGTCAAGGGCACATGCCCAGGTTGCCAGCTTGATCCCAGTGTGGGCCATGCAGGAGGCAGCCGATCAATGGTTTTCTCTCACCACTGATGTTTCTCTCTTTCCCCCTCCCTTCTTCTCTGATATCAATAAAAATATATTTTTAAAAAGCAAGTGTAGACTGAGATGACAGAGAATGACCATCAGGTGGGTCATTTAGGAGAATGTTGCAAAGGATGACAATGAAAAAGATGGGCAGGCCAGACTTACACTATCATGCAGAACATCATGAAAACATTCCACAGGGCGATGAAGATTCGGAAGTACCTGAGGCTCAGTAGGAATTCCCGGATGTTGTCACCTGCAAAGTCAGAAAGCATGTTTACAAGTACTGCTAACATTTCTGCTATCACAGCTGCAGATGCTTCTGCAGTTTCTGCCACCCTAAGCCCACTGCCCTCATGTTCCAGAGTGGCAGCTCTACTTTTCCTTTGGGTATCTTCTACTTCCCAACCCTCAGCACTCAGACTGCCACTGACCAATCTCCCAACCTGATTGGTCAGGAAAAAGTAAGTGACCCAAGTATGTATGCCCAATGAGAGTCAGCCCTGGGACTTTTGCCCCAATTACTGTTTTCTGCCAGGCTTCCTGGACTGGGCTGGAAAGGTATAAGCCGACTCCTCTAGGGCAGGCATTGGCAACTTAGGCTCAGGAACTGAAACCTAGCCCTGCCACCTGTTTCTGTATGACGCAGGAGCTAAGAATGTTTTTCATATTTATTTTTTACAAAATATATTTTATTGAGTTTTTTTTTTTTACAGAGAGGGAGAGGGATAGAGTTAGAAACATCCATGAGAGAGAAACATCGATCAGCTGCCTCCTGCACACCCCCTACTGGGGATGTGCCTGCAACAAGGTACATGCCCTTGACCAGAATCGAACTTGGGACCCTTCAGTCCCCAGGCAGACACTCTATCCAGAGCCAAACCGGTTAGGCTTCATATTTCTTAATGGTTAAAAAAAAAGTAATAGAGTATTTGGTGAGATATAATCCTTAATGAAATTCAAATTTCAGTGTCAATAAATAAAGATTTATTGAACAAAGCCATGACCATTCATTTACATATTGCCCATGGCTGCTTTCCTGTTTCAGTGGCAGAGTTGAATTGTTGCACCAGAGATGGCATGGCCTGCAAAGCCAAAAACATTTATAATCTGTCTCTTTACAGAAAAATATGCCAATCTCTGGTCTAGGGTCCTCTTTGCCCACACATGCCAGCCTGATAGTAAAACCAACCTAGAAGGAAAAAGAAAGCTAGAGACAGCCATATGCTGGAGGGCTGCTTGGAGTACTAAATCAAATGTGCCTGAAGACAATTCTATCCTTGGGTGTTTCAATTTGCTTTAATCACTCCAAAATGGGATTTTAGTGTTTGCAACTAAAAGCATACTAATTTGAGCAAGTATAACAGCAGTTCTGCTTTAGTGACGAGTTACTCTAGTTCCCTCTGCTGCCAAAGAACAGAAACCACGCCAAGAGGAGGCCATTTGGTACATTAAGACTCCAGAGACGTATGTTACAGAACCTTCCTCTTGGGTCTTGAGTCATTTTCCCCCACCCATCCCCACCCCCAGCCTCCGGAATGAAATTAACTGGTCCAGGTAAGGCAACCTACAAGGGTGCTATCCAAAGTGTCATCACAGCTCTCTGATAAGTACAAAATACCGGGTAGGAGCTCTTTTCGCAGCAATCCAGCACAACAGTCACCTGTTACTGGTACTGCTGTGCCACTTTAGTGCATGATCAGCACACCGTCTTGTTAGCCAGTATTATCTACCACATGTAGTTGGCCGTGTGTGACACAGCCTATATGACTTAGCATGGGCTTCAATGGTCAGAGACAGGTCTGTCCAAAGGATGTCTGAGGGGCAGTGCGTGGCAATGTCCTTCTCTAAACTGAAGATCATGTAAATGGGCTCTCCTGCCATCAACTGATGCTGATTAAGGCCACTGGCTCCAGGCAGGAGCCTAGTGTGGGAGAGACTGGGAAGAACAGACAGGTGTCCCTGCCCTAAGGAGCTCTCGGGGGGGGGGGCCCGGCAAGAGGAGACAAATACTAAACAAGAACACAGCAGGAAAGAGCTAAATAAGTGGGATTCTCTTCTCTGGAGCATAAAGTCAAGTGTGAGAGGTAGAAATTAGCCAGATGACAAAATACATATAAAGAAAAATAATAGAGATTGGAATCCAAGATGGCGACATAGGTAAACACCTACACTGCTGCCTCGCACAACAATTTCAAACTACAACTAAAAGACAGAACGGACATCATCCAGAACCACAGGAAAGTTAGTGGAGTGGAAATTCTACAGCTAGAAGGAAAGAGAGGGGCTCGCAGAGACCCAGAGGAGCTGCAAAAAGCTGAGGTATGGAGACCGAGCGCGTGGAGAGAGTGGGTGCCGGAGTACCTGGCTGGCTTTCTCTGGCGGAATGGAGACTCTCAACAGCATTGAACCCCTTATCCTGGCATTGAACCCCTTATCCTACGACACTAAACCACAGATCCAGCCGAAACTCATATGGGGGGAGTTTTGACTGTGAAGGGGGAGAAGTGCACGGAGATTTAGGGGAGTCACAGAGGATCAGAGGTCTGGTGGCCCGCACGGCACTACGCGCAGAGGACTGACTGCTGATTGTGCCGTTGGCTTTCACAAGTGGGTAGGAGACAGACCCTCCCAGCTGTGTCACTTCTAACTCCACTGAACCCTGGTTTTGGGCAAAACCCTGGGGACCCAGACTCCTGTGGTTCCAGAACACAGGGGAGCCGGAGGGGCAGCAGTCTAGAGGCAGAGAGAGAGAGAGAGAGAGAGAGAGAGAGAGAGAGAGAGAGAACACACAGGTACCAATCCAGCGATTACCCAGTCACGTGAGACTCAGGGGCGTGGAGGGTGGGGCCAACTGGAAGGCAAGGCGGTCCCTTAAACCCTGAGACTCCACCCATCCCAAGCTCAACAGAGAGGCTTTTTCTGTTTTTCAAGTCTGGTATCATAAGGCTGAATCCAACACAGAAGTTCTCCCAGCATAGTGAAAATGCGGAGACAAGGGAAGGGATCACAAACAAAAGGGATGGAGGAAAATAGACGACTGGATATAGAGTTCAAAACCACGCTTATAAGGTTTTTCAAGAATATCCTAGAAAAGTTGGATAAAGTTAGCGAGACCCAAGAGGAGATGAAAAAGAAACAACTAGAGATAGAAAAGGACCAACTAGAAATTAAACATACACTGACTAAAATAAAAAAGATTATACAGATACCTAACAGCAGACTAGAGGAAGGCAAGAACCAAGTCAAAAATTTGAAATATAAAGAATCAGAAAACACTCAACTGGAAAAGCAAGAAGAGAAAAGAATCCAAAAATGTGAAGATAATGTAAGGAACCTCTGGGACAGCTTCAAGCGTACCAACATCAGAATTGTGGGGGTGCCAGAGGAAGAAAGAGAGCAAGATACTGAAAACCTATTTAAAGAAATAATGACTGAAGACTTCCCACATCTGGTAAAAGAAATAGACTTACAAGTCCAGGAAGCACACAGAACCCCATATAAAAAGAATCCAAAGAGGACTACACCAAGACACATCATAATTAAAATACCAAGAGCAAAAGACAAAGAGAGAATATTAAAAACAGCAAGAGAAAAACAATTAATTACCTACAAGGGAGCACCCATACGACTGTCAGCTGATTTCTCAACAGAAACGATGCAGGCCAGATGGGAGTGGCAAGAAATATTCAACGTGATGAATAGCAAGAACTACAACCAAGAATACTCTATCCAGCAAAGCTATCATTCAGAATTGAAGGGCAGATAAAGAGCTTCACAGATAAGAAAAAGCTAAAGGAGTTCATCAACTCCAAACCAGTATTATATGAAATGCTGAAAGGTACTCTTTTAGAAGAGGAAGAAGAAAAAGGTAAAAGGTAAAAAATTATGAACAACAAATACGTATCTATCAACAAGTGAATCTAAAAATTAAGTGAATTAAAAATTTGATCAACAGGATAAACTGGTGAATATAATAGAATCAGGAGCATAGAAAGGTAGTGGTCTGATAATTCTCAGGGGGAAAGTGGTGAGGGGGTTGCAGGGAGAGACTGGACAAAAATCATACACCTAAGGATGAGGTCTATGTGGGGGGGGTGGGGGGGAGGGATAAGGGTAGAGGGAGGGTGGGAGCCGAGTGGAGGAGAGCTATGGAGGGAAAAAAAGAGAAACAAATGTAATAATCTGAATAATAAAGATTTAATTTTAAAAAATAGAAAAATAATAACTGTGGGAAGTAATAAGAGTGCTGACCTATGCATGGAGATCTGGCAGGAAAAAGTGGGTGACAAGTGGGCAAGAGGAACATCACATCCTTGTGCGCCTCTCTCTCTCTCACTCTCTCTTTCTCTCTCTCTCTCTTTCACACACACACGCACACACAGAAAACAGGAAGGACCTGAGAAAGAACCGTCCTCTCTGGACCAATTCCCGGGTCCAAAAAGGAGGCTTTACCTGTGCCAGGCTCCCTGGACTCCTCCCCAAAGCCATGCGTGTCCTTCTTTTTCCTACAAAGAGAAGCAGTCACTGTCCACTTTCAATAGGATACAAGGACCGCTCAGTCCCTGGCATCAAAGGGCCACAGACACTCAGCTCTATCGCTGACTGCAGTGTAACCTCGGCGGTTCAATGACCCTCTCTAGGCGCCCTCCTGCCCCACCAATTACAGCCACCAACAAAGTGGAGAAGGTAACCTGTGGATACAGGTTAGTTTCCTAGGGGATGGGCTTTGGGGCTCTTCGGAGTACGAGCAGAGAGCCAAGATTTCAAGCCGCGGTGGCGCCAAGAGTCTCAGGGGCAAGGACCAGGTTGCAAACCAGTTCAGAGGGTTGGCTGGGATGTGGGTGCAGGGCCTGCGACGTAGGGCTGGCTCACGCTCGCGGGGGCGGGCTACGGGTGCCCGGGTGGAGCAGCGGTCCTTTGCGGCCTACTCACAGCTTAAAGTTAAGCACCGCTCCGGCGTTCATCAGCAGCGTTCTGCGGAGGAAGAATGCAGTTACCTAGGCCGTCCCCAACCCCGTCGGGTCCTGCTTCCCCGGCCTCTAGTCCCCTTAATTACCCGAAGAGCAGGATGTCTCCGATCATCTTCACAGCCGAAGCGTCCGACAGAACCGGAAGCGGAAGTCTAGGGAGGGCGGGGAGAGGAACACGAGAGAGACGACCAATTGTGAAGCAGCGCTGGCAAGGCCTGTCAATCGAAGGCCAAGGCAGTCAGGGGCCCGCCCTCTGCAGGCCCGTCCCTCTTAGGGAAGAGGAAGCGCCTTTACTAGACGAAGAGGCCAGGAGCGTAGCGGACAGGGCTGGGCGGCCGTGTGGCGTCATCGGTGGGCGGGGACATCTGGGGATGGGATTAGGTCACTCTTGGGAGGCGTGCCGCATAGGGGATAGGGACACGCGCGCTAGAGAATTGGCTCCAGGCTTTTATCTTCTGGAATGGAATCTCAGATGGGGCTTCTGGAGAAACGGCGCCCAAGATCAGGGAGCAGCACAGAGGAAAGGATCCTGACGCAGCGGGTTGTCTGGGGCATGGACGCCCTGACTGATTGGGGAGGGTTCTCCCGGGCCCCGTGAGAGACGCGGATCCCCACTGCCGTGGCGGGGGATCCCTACTGAGGGTCCCTTTGGAGGACGGAGGTCCCTGTGGGCGATGGAGGTCATAATTTACGGAGTCACGTGGAAGACTGGGGTGGTGACAGCTGCACAAAGGACGGAGTCCTGACCAAAGGGACCCTCGGAGGCACGGAGAATGCGGTTCTCCAATGATCAGGCCCCACGAGGGATGGAGGTCCCGATCTGAGGGCTCCACAGTGGACGTGGGTCCTCATCGAGCACCCCTGGACGCGGTTCTGACTGGTCCGTCCCAGGTGGACTCCGTGCTTGAGGGACCCCTCTCTCCGAATGGACAGCTCCCCTGCCCAACTCCACAGAGATCAGCACTCCCCCCACCCACCCATCGCTGGGCTGCATGGAGTCGTGAAGGCTCAGAGGAGGGACAAAATGGGGACACCTGACCAGACGGGCTGCATGGGACAGGACGGCCCCGGGACAGCTGTCGCCCCTCCTTTCGCGCGGGGCCGGCTGGGGGCGGTGCCTGGCGGGGTGGGCGGGCCCAGCGGCGGGGCGGGGAGGGGGCCGCCGTCGCGGGTTCGTGGGCGGCGGGACGCACGGGGCTGGGGGCTGGGGTGGGACCCGGCGTGTGCCATGGAGCTGCTGTCCGCGCTGAGCCTGGGCGAGCTGGCGCTCAGCTTCTCTCGGGTGCCACTCTTCCCCGTCTTCGACCTCAGCTACTTCATCGTCTCCATCCTCTACCTCAAATATGAGCCAGGTGAGCCCGGGCGGAGGGTTGGCGGGGGCTGGCATCGCGGGGCGGGGGCGAGCAGGGGAAGTAAGTCCTGGATCGTGGCGGGTGACGGAAGACGGGTTCGGGAGCGCACGCAGGTGCTGGGATCATGGGGTTCTCCCATGCCGGGGTGGGAGAACCGCGGAGAAACGTGAGGGAGGACAAGGAGATGTTAGGGCTGGGGGAGGGGCAGCCGATGGGGGAGGAGGGAAGGAGAGGAACCTGATAGTTCAGAGGAACAGGTGTTGGGGAGTTTGCCGGGAGAAAAAGTCAAGGGTTCTAGTAGGGTAGGGTCGCAAGAACTTGGGTAAGGGGCATAGGTCGTGGTGAGGGAGCATTCGGGGGTGGGCGCTGCGGGCTAGGCCAGATGTCTTGGCCGCCCGCAACAGTGACCTCCCTCCTTGGCCAGGGAGCCAGGGCGGCAGCTGAGTGTCTATATTAGGGCCGGTCGCGCCGGGGTCAGTTTCAGAGAAAGTGACACCGGTGCCCCCTCTCCGCTGCCGCTCTGGGGCTCCCTCCCTTCCCTGCCCCTCTGGGAGGCTTCCCTGGATCTCTGCTCTCTGCCGGAATTCTTCCAGCTCTGACCCCCATCCTTTCCACTTACTGAGCGGAACCGGCCTAGGGTGGGGTAATTTAGGGTCAGCTTTCTCCCACCAGCTCCAGATCCCCATGGAGAATCGCAGAGGGGAAGATCCAGCTTCTCAGATTTAAATACACACACACACACACACACACACACACACACACTCACACACCATTTTTAAAATGAGGATAAATGGCCTCCACAGAATGTGTTCTATTTTTATACAAGGTTCAGGGACTAGTTATTGTTCTCACAGTATTTTAATTATTCTAGTTACACCGGCAAGCTAAATGGATGGTAGAATTTAGCTTTAGAAAAAAGATTAATCACCCAAAACTTTGTAACCCTTTCTCCCATTTAGATGTAAATAATCTCTTCTCCGAATGGAAATAGTTTTTTTTTTAATGATAAAAATAGGTGCTCCTGTTTATTTTAAAATCAAGCCGAAAAGCACAAAGGAAAAAAAGAGAGAATTACAGTTGATGTGATGACCACCCTTCCAGACCTCCCTTCTCTGCACTTATAACCCCCAGAATTATGAATGTAAACCCACGATCTTATGCAGAATATCATAATCTGCTTGCCATTTTATTTTTGTTCCATTTTATTTTTGCCAGTCCACAGACCAGAGCCTATTTTTTTAAAAAAAAAACTTTTTTTAAAATATATTTTATTGATTTTTTTACAGAGAGGAAGGGAGAGAGATAGAAAGTCAGAAACATCGATCAGCCGCCTCCTGCACGCCCCACAGTGGAGATGTGCCCGCAAGCAAGGTACATGCCCCCAACCGGAATCGAACCTGGGACCTTTCAGTCCACAAGCCGACGCTCTATCCACTGAGCCAAACCAGTCTCGGCTAAAAAAAAAAAAAAAGCTTTTCTATAGAGCAGTTACTTTGCAAAGCAAAATAAGCTTTGTATTGTCCATAGCATGACCACGGGTCTGTATTTCCTGAATAGGAATGAATTCCTGGTGGCTCAGGCCAGTCTCAAGGTGAGTACAGAACCCAGTACACCTAAGAAAATCTCAGAAATGTAGGACACAGGTGTCTGGAGGAAAGGGATCTCCAGGCTGGCTGGAGGATGCAGGAGGGATCAGGATATTCTTACTGGAGTCACAGAGTAAGTCCTCTGAACTAGAAGTTTGAAGGTTCCTGAAGGTTGAGAGGGTTCAATGGTTCTCAACTCTAGCTGCACGTTTGAGCCTCTGGGGGCTCTCAAACCTTCCAATTGACTCAGAATATCTGGGGAGGGGCTCTGGTAACCTCCTGTTTGAAGTTCCCCTCCCCCAGTGATTGCTGTCTACTGTCTACTGTCAAGGTTGAGATCACCCCGAACCCCCACCCCAGTACAACTTCCTCCTTTTGTAACCGAGGAAATAGGAAACAGGCGAAGCTAATTTACATACGCAATGAGCCTCTTGTCTGGTAGAAGATGCTGGTGCTGGGATTCCAACCCAGGTCTGTTTGACTCCAAGAATCACTAGGATTATTCTGGGGTACTTGCTTCCCCATGGAAAAGCAAGGCATTGGACTTCGCTGTTAGCGCCCCTCCCTCCCCCACCTCCACCCCATGTTGATGGTTCTGCTGAGCCTTTGTAAAGATTTCTACTCAGAATCCATGTACAGTTTGCAGGAGCAGGTTCAGAATTTGCAGAATCCCTTCAGAAATTAAGAATTTCCAGATAGTGACAGCAGAACATGACACTGAATGCAGGGCTCTCTGAGCACTGGTCCTGGGCAATTGCACAGATATCACTCTCAAAGATGAGAGCCAGGCCACCTTTAAGGAAAAATCTCCAAATTGGGAGTGATTCTGCCTCTAGCTGCTTACTGAGTCTCCATGAACTTCAGGTTGCTCATCTGTGAAATGGGCGCATTGGTAAAATAATCCTGGACTCCCTTTCCTAGCTGTTATGACGATCTATTGAGAACTTTGTCAATGGTAGGGTCTAAGGCACTTGAGAAACGTACTTACAATTATTTTTAAGGCAGTCAGGGAATGTGTTTTCTGGGTCATTTTCTGGGTCAGGCTTTCCTGAAAATGAAGATGAAGCTGAGAGTGTGGTCCTCAAGTGAACAACATCTGTATCCCCTGGGAACTGGTTAAGAAATGTAGAATGCCAGGCCCACCCCTGACCCAGACATGCATTTGAATAAGATTTCCATAAGCACACTAAAGTTTGAGAAGTGATGAACTGTAAGAGGCTAGAGCTCCTTTTTCTTTTCCCACTGTATTCTGCTCAAGTAGAGCTTCTTTAAAAAAAAAATTTTATTGACTTCAAAGAGAGGAAGGGAGAGGGAGAAAGAGATAGAAGCATTAATGATGAGAGAGAATCATTGATCAGCTGCCTCCTGCATGCCTCCACTGGGGATAGGGCATGTGCCCTGACTGAGAAGTGAACCGTGACCTCCTGGTTCATAGGCCAACACTCAACAATTGAGCAACACTGGCTTGTCTGGGGCTCCTTATTAAACCAGAGTTGCTTCCTGGGATAGGGGTTTTGGGTCTGGCTCACTTCCAGGACCCCCAGCTCTATGCAAGAAGACAGGAAGAAGTAGTAGGTGCTGGCTGTTGCCTGCATTATGGAAGGAAGGAAAAGAGGGAGGGAGGGAGGGAAAGAAGGAGGGAGGGATGAATTATAATCCTGGTTACCTTAGGCCTGACCAACCAAAGAATATTTCAGACCAGTGGTCCTCAGATTAGACCCATTTTGAGAGCTTTTAAAAATCATCTAGGCGGCATCCCTCCATCATTTACATCAGAATCTCTGGGGGTAACACCAGCATTAGTATTTTATTTTCTTTAGAGCAGTTACTTTGCAAAGCAAAATAAGCTTTGTATTATTATAGCATGACTATGGGTCTATATTTCCTGTATGGGGATGAATTCCTGGTGGCTCAGGACAGTCCGGTCCCAAAGTAAGTATAGAATCCAGCTCACCTTAGGACAGTGGTCAGCAAACTCGTTAGTCAACAGAGCCAAATATCAACAGTGCAATGACTGAAATTTCTTTTGAGAGCCAAATTTTTAAAACTATATAGGTAGGTACATAGTTATTAATTTAATTAGGGTACTCCTTCAATCGCACTGTATGTGCGTGCCCATACAGTGGAAGAGCCACACCCAAGGGGCCAAAGAGCCCCATGTGGCTGTTGAGCGGAGGTTTGCTGACCACTGCCTTAGGAAATCTCAAACTGTGGGGCCTCCCAGGAATGTAAGACACACATGTCTGGAGGCAAGACTCTCCAGGCTGGCCAGGAGGATGCAGAAGGGGTCAGGACATTCCTACTGGAGCCACAGAGTAAGTCCTCTGAACTAGAAGTTTTGCCAATACAATATGTTTTATAAAATGCTTTTATTTTATCACACCATTTAAATATTTTCTAAAATATATTTTTCAGTTATAATATTATATTAGTTTTGGGTGTTTTAAGGTTCCCCACATGAGGCCCAGATCTCTCCACCAATGTTTCCCAACCTTGGCACTGTTGATGGTTAGAACCAGACCATTCTCTGTGGATTTCAGGGTGTTTTACAGCATCACTGGCCTCTACCCACTAGCTGCTGATCTTTTTACTGTTTCCATAGTTCTACCCATTGTGACAACCAACACTGTCCCATACATTGCCAATGTCCCAGATATTTTCTCCCAGTTGAGAACCATTGATCTAGAGTGAATCTCAACATCCAGTGCTATCAAGGACCAGCAGGTGACAGATGGGAAGCAATAAACCAGCTTGTGAGGACCGTGCCCAGGTGAGATCCAACCAGGCTCATCTCCACCTGGTTGGGGCTGGAACCATCAGAACTGGTTTTTCCAGGGAAGCTGGAAATATGATTTGGCTATTGGAACACTTCCTTTTTTTCTTCTTCTTATTTTCTGTTATTTAAATTAATAGACTATTTCTAGAGTCATTTCAGATCTAGATCAAAATTAATCTGAAACGACAGTTTCTATATATTACTAACCACCCCCATCACATACACATAGACTTTCCCACCATCAACATTCTCCACCAGAGTGGTACATTTGTTGTAATTAATGAACCAACATAATTATTAACATTGTTATTATCATGTAATTATTATCATAGATTGACAACATCATTATCAAACAGTCTGTAGTCTACATTAGGAATCTTTTGGTGGTGTACATTTATGAATTTTGACAAATGTACAATGACATAGACTCGCCATTATAGTATCAAACAGAACAGTTTTACTGCCTTAAAAATCCCCTGTGCTCCACCTATTCATTACTCTCCCCTACCCTCCACCTGGAACCCGCACCAATCTCTGATCTTTTTTCTTTTTAAAATATGTTTTTGTTGATTTCATAGAGAGGAAGGGAGAGGAAGAGAGAGATAGAAACATCAATGATCAGAATCATTGCTCAGCTGCCTCCTGCATGCCTCCTACTGGGCATATGCCCTGACTGAGAATCAAACAGTGACCTTCTGGTTCATGGGCTAATGCTCAACCTCTGAGTAACACCAGCCAGGCAACTTCTGATCTTTTTACTGTCTCCATAGTTCTACCTTCCCCAGATTATTAGACTGATGCAATCTGTATCCTTTTCAGACTGGCTTCTTTCACTCAGTAATATGCATTTAGGATTCCTCCACATCTTTTTGTGGATTGATAGGTCATTTCTTTTTACTGTTAAATAATATTCCATGGTATGGATGTACTACAGTTTAATTATTAAACTATTGAAGGACATCTTGGCTGCAGTTTGAACATTTAAAAAATTCTGTGTGGGTACCAGGCCAGTGTTGCTCCGTGGTCGAGCATCAACCCATGAACCAGGAGATTGAGGTTCCATTCCCCATTAGGGTGCATGCTCAGGTTTCAGGCTCAGTCCCCAGTAGGGGCATGCAGGAGGCAGACGAGCAATGATTATCATTGATGTTTCTCTCGCTCTGTCCCTCTCCCTTCCTCTCTCTGAACTCAATAAAAGCATATTTACAAAACAATTCTATGGGAGCTAAGAAAACACTTTCCTAATCTCTGGTTTGAATTGTAAGCTTTTTTGAGGGCAAAAAGCTCATCTCCAACCTTGCAAGGCAGGGACTATCAACTCCTACAAGGAAGAAAACTGAGGCAGAGAGCTTTGCTCAAAGGCTCAAAAAAAGAAAAAAAAGAAAAGAGGATTTAGAATTGTTGATTCTGCCAGTATACCTCATATGTTTAGACCTCAAACTAAATAGCACCAAATGAGGAGCAGTGCTAAAAATGCCCTGGGGGACTTGCTAACACTTCCCTGCCATGGGAAAGTCATGGAGCCCATTAAGGAGACCTCATTGGGTCTCCTCCTCCCTCTAAGGCAGAGGTGATTTTTATAAATCCATCCACTAGAATTTCTACCCACAGGTACTTTCCATTTCAGTTCAGTTCCAGAAATAATCCACATAATTATTAGGCACTAAGCAATTCTTTTCCTCCTCACAGGCACACTGCAGTGACAAACTCAGCCAGGTTTCTCCAAGATAAGAATTCAAAGTCCCATGTCCCCGGAACTCTAAGGTCCCAGGCAAACTGGGATAGCACCTAAGCAAATTGAAGCCAGGAGAGGGGAGAACTTTGGTGGCAAACCTAGGGTTGAAGCCTATATTTTGTTGCTTCTGGGCGCTATCCCCAAACCAAGGAGTGTGGCAAAGGGAAGGAGCGTAACTGTAGCAACGAAAACAATTTTATGGTTGGGGATCACCACAACATGAGGAACTGCATTAAAGGGACGTGGCATTAGGAAGGTTGAGAACCACTGAGCTAGGGGGACTGTTTTTCAGCCCCTGCCTTGCTATGGGTCTTCAGGGCAGGTTGTCGCCATCAGACTCAGTCTTCTCATCTGTGGCAATGGGGAGACTGTTCCTGTCCTTCCAGGATTGCCAGGAGGATATTGATAATGATAAGAAACATGACGATTATAATGCACATTGCATTGATTAATCAATACAACTCCATGAATGGGGTACTCCCATTCTCTCTATCTCTCTGTTAATCCTCACCCGAGAACATGCTGAGAGAGAGGGAGGGGCAGCGAGAGCGAAAGAGAGAGAGAGAGAATCCATGGGAGAGAGAAACATCTGTTGGTTGTTTTCCATATGCTCCCCAACTAGGAATCAAACCCGCAAACCAGGCATGTGCATTGACTGGGAATCAAACTTACAACCTTTCTGTGCACAGAACAAAGGCTCCCTCAGATGAGCCTCATTCTCTTTTGACAGCAGAGGAAACAGAGGAAATTTTTATTAGGCTGCTTTCAGTCATTTGCCCAAGGCCATGCCTGAGTGAGCAGCAGAGCCCAAACCCAGGCGTGTGACTTTATTTTAATCAGGACTCACCATGGTACAAATATGGAACCTGCTTTACTTCTGGGAAACCCAGGTCTTCACCCCTACTCCCCAGTCTCAGTCCCTGGGATAGCCCCAGAGGGCACCCAAAAGACCCTGGAAAGAATTCAACCCCTGGGGGCTATTTTTAAAAGCAGAGGTATCCATTTCTGCAAAACATGGGTGCCTCACCTGACCTGGTCCCTGCAGGCCCCACCAGCTGCTCTGAACGATTAACGCTCAGCTGGCAGGATTTTAAATAGACACTCCAGAGAAGAGAACTCTGCTTTCTTAAATCCTGTAATTAAATCATTAAATACTGAGACTTGAGGATAATCTGTCAGGGAAAAGATGCGCATGGTGCGAGTAACTACATGGTGAGATTGAGGAAGGAAAATTTGGTTCCAATCATCGTTAGGAGTTGAGCAAAGAAGGGATTAAGGGGTTGCACCTGACAGAAGGAAAGGGACACACTGTGAAAAAAATAGTTTGTCCAAGATCATATGGTTAGTTGGTGGAGACGGTGAAGAAGGAGGGAAGGGTGTTGATCACTTACTCTAAGGCAACTTTTATTAGGCATGCTTTCTCATTATAAAATGTAGTATATGCAAGAGAATGGTTAAATAACTTGTGGTCTAGTTCTATGATGGAATATTATACAACAGCAAAATATGAATATTATTTTTAAAAATATTGTGCTCAATGAAAAAGACACATGCAAAAGGCCATGTCATATACAGGGGTGGGCAAAAGCAGATTTGCATTTGTAGTACAAATAAGCGATACAATGATTAATAAATAACAGTACAAGAATAAACTCTGTTTTGTGTACTCATATCTCTAAATCTACTTTGCCCACCTCTATATTTCCATCTACATGTAATATATAAGTTTTAGGACATTTTCACCACCCCCAAATAAAATCCTATTACTATTAACTGTCACTCCCCATTACCTCTCCCCAGCCCCTGGCAAGCACTAATTTGCTTTCTGTTTCTATGGATTTGCCTGCTCTGGACCTCTCTCTCTCTCTCTCTATATATATATATATATCTCTCTCTCTCTCTCTATATATATATATATATATACACATATATATATATATATATATATAAACAGGGAATATGCTAATTAGCTGGGCATCACAACTACTTAGGAGGAGGCTGCATCACGACCTCTTGGGAGGAGCTGTGCACGCAGATGGGCAGAGGGGACTGCATGCGGCCCCCAGGCCCATCGGCTGCGGGGAGGCTGGGGCTGGGACTGGGCCAGAGCGGAGACACAACAAACAGCTGGCCCTATGGGGGTTTCAGCCTCCCCGCGGGGTGCCTCCTTGCACAATTTCAATCCCACCCTGGGCCTCTAGTTTCATATAAATGATATTATATAATATATGGTCTTATGGCATTTTGTGTCTGGCTGCTTTCACTTAGCATGTTTTCAAGACTCATCTTTGTTGTAGTATCTATCAAGATTTCATTCCTGCCCTTGCCAATGTGCCCAGTGGTTAGGGCATTGGCCTGCACTCTGAAGGGTTGAAGGTTTGATTCCCCATCAAAGGGCACATCACGTACCTGCACTGCAGGTTCAATCACCAGGCAGTCAGGATGAGTGCAGGCAACCAATCAATGTATCTCACATCAATGTTTCTCTCTCCCTCCCACTCCCCAAAGACTATTCCTTTTTTAAAATTAATTTATTTTCCAATTACAGTTGACATACAATATTATATTACTTTCATGTGCACAATATGTGACTAGACATTTATCTACTTTGCAAAGTAATCACTCCAATAAGGACTTCATTCCTTTTTAAGGCTGAGCAACCTTTTGGTGCCTGGGACAATACTCAACCAGCTGAGCCACACTGACTGAGCAATATATCTTTCTGAGGTCCACAGTTCAATTCACACACCTTCTCTGTGTCTGACTGGAATATTATTGAGCCTTAAAAAGAAAGGAAATTTTGGCACATGCTACAACATGGTTGAACCTTGAGGACATGAAATAAGCCAGTCACGGAAAAAAAGCCAAATACTTTACAATGCCACCCTTTTATCCCCTTGCCTCCCAGGAGCAGTAGAGCTGGCCCGGCGCCACCCCATAGCATCCTGGCTGTGTGCCATGCTGCACTGCTTCGGGAGTTACATCCTGGCTGATCTGCTCCTTGGGGAGCCCCTGATCGACTACTTCAGCAACAATTCCAGCGTCCTGCTGGCCTCTGCTGTCTGGTAAGCATTGCCAGGCTAGCAGGGTGTGGGAGAACAGAGCTGGAGGGCCTGGGTGACCCATTCACCAGAGAGGTGGGAGGCGGGAGGTACTGGGATCCAACAGCACAACCTCCACAGTGGCCCTACAGGCACTGCTCTGTTGCTCAGCTCTGTCCTGAGCCAGGCACGCAAGAAGGATACAGCCTCAACTCCCAGGGCCCCCAGAATTTCTCCCCCTGATGCTTGGCATTCTCTCCCCAAAGGTACCTGATTTTCTTCTGTCCTTTGGACCTCTTTTACAAGTGTGTCTGCTTCCTGCCTGTGAAACTCATCTTTGTGGCCATGAAGGAGGTGGTGAGAGTCCGAAAGATCGCTGTGGGCATCCATCATGCCCATCACCACTACCACCACGGGTGGTTCGTCATGATTGCCACTGGCTGGGTCAAAGGTAAACAGGACCATAATGATGGTCACCCAGTTGAGAACCCTGGTCCAATGGTACATATTGGGCAGCCAGGCTCAGGGGTATCAGAATTGCTGCAGGGGTCTAAGCTTCCCATTAGCCCACACCTTTAGCGCAAATAAAAAGATTCTTCCAAAAATTTAACTGTCAAAGGTAAATAAGACAACGATGAAACAATGACAGCTGATTCCCAGAGCAGGGTTTCTCCACTGGGACACTCCTGACATTTGGTGCTGGATCATTCTCTATGGTGGGGGCCATCCTATGAACGACCAGGTGTTGAGAAGCATCCCTGGTCCCCACCCACCAATGGCACACCCCCTTCCCACAGTTGTGACAACCAAAAATGTCTCTAGACATGGCCAAATGCCTCCTCGGGGACAAAATCACCTCAGTTGTGAGCCCCTGGTGCAGTGTACAGGTCAGGAACCCCAGCTCACAGCAGCTCCTGGAGAGGATATTCTTTTCTTTTTAAAAAAAAAAAAGTATTTCTTGATTTTTTACAAAGAGGAAGGAAGAAGGATAGAGAGTTAGAGACATCGATTCAGCTGCCTCCTATACATCCCCTACTGGGAATATGCCCGCAACCACGGTACATGCCCTTGACCGGAATCAAACCTGGGACCCCTCAGTCCACAGGCCAAGGTTCTAATGACTAAGCCAAACCAGTTGGGGCTGGAGAGGGTATTCTCCCTGGAAATGTAACCATTGTGTCTCCAGGAAGCCTGTACTGATTCCCTGGTGATGTAGCATGCCTCTCCCATGGCAAGTGGTGTGAGGAAGTTTGAGAGCTCAGTCAGAGTCCTGAGGAGAGAGGCTATGTGTAGGAGGCCCCCTGGAAACCTCATGTGCAGCACAGGGTCCTGGATTGGAACTCTCAGGGTAGACAGCCCAGATTGGTCCAAGCCTTTCAGGTGGGGTATTAGCTCGATACTTTCATGCTTGTTTTGTTTCAAATGTGCTGTTGTGTGACCTTCTGCACGACTCTGCCTGCTCTGAACATGTTTCCTCAATTGCAACCGATCCTCACACACCCAGGCTCATTGTCCCCCTGGAGAGGACTCTAGGAGCAGAGATTCTGCTTCCTTGGGAATACAGCCAAGAAGGAAGCTGGGGGTGGCGGGTTCATTCAGAAGCACCCTGTTTCATAGGCTCTGGTGTTGCCCTCATGTCCAACTTTGAGCAGCTGCTCCGAGGGGTCTGGAAGCCAGAGATCAACGAGATCTTGCACATGTCCTTGTGAGTACCCCGTCCTCCCCGCCTGTTCCTCCTGTGCCCCCTGGACCTGACCCTGGATTGGATACTTCTGGTAACTTGGAGGTCTAGCTCCTAATTCTGCCTTCCAAAAGCTTCCAGAGGACATGTCTGGGGGTATCCAGAGGGGGAACCACAACTCTGCCTAGGGAATAGGGGCAGGCAAAGATGCAGGGAAATCAGATACTTGATTTGGGTTTTGAAGAGTGAATAGGAGTTTTCTGGGAAAGAAGGAGCCTTTGATTCAGAGGCCATCACTTCTGCCAAGTCAGAAAAACAACAACAATTCTGCCTGGTTCTTCAGGGTAAGTGTGCACAGGTGGGTGGGGAGCATGGGACATGGGAGGGAATGGGGCTGGAGCTCAGTGGAGAATGATGGGCAGGGCCAGACTGCAGCATCCAGAACCTACCCAGAACCCCGCACTGCATTTAGCCTAATGCATTTTTAAAAAGACTTCACAGGGTCAGGCTAGTTAAATTTTCTCCCAATATACAATAAGTAAGACTATAGCTATTAAAATATGACAAAACTGAAAGGCTTACCCATAGACCAATGAAAATTGCCTGTTTTACACTTTGGAGAATGTGGCTTTATCTTGTTCCATCTCCATGAGAAATCTGTTGCCACCTTCAGTTCACTGACAGAGAAATAGGGCCCAGATGGTTGCATTGCCTGCTACTAAGCAGGCAAGTGGCTTCCCCTCTCCGATTCTCATCAGCTGAGGGGAGGGTTCCATGAAATCACAGACATAACCCCCTGGCCCTGGTTCCTGGTGAGTGCTTTGGCAATATCATCGTTAGGTACATGCAATGAGTGGCAGACATCAGAAGCAGAAGTCATGGGTCTGTCTCTTGCAACAAGATAAAATCTGAGAGACCTAGCCTGCAAGGAAGAAAAAGAAAGCTAAGAAAAATGGTTTGTTGTAACTCCACATCCTGGGGAGTGTGCAGTTTGGGGATCCCTGAGACCACCCTCAGGTTTGATGATTCGCTAGGACTCACAGAACTTGGCAAAGTCCTTTTGCTCGGGGTTACAGTTTATTACAGGATTCGGATTAAAATGAACAAAACTAAGGTATACATGGGGCAGCATCCAGGGGAGAATTAGCTAAGCCTCTGGCTGTCCCCTCTCAGTGGAGCAGTGTGGACGGCACCTGTTTCTCCCAGCATCCATGTGTGACGATGTGCACTGAATAGTCATAGCAAACTTCCCAGCTCTGGTGTCCAGGGATTTATTGTGGCTCCATGACACAGACATAGCTGACCACCTGCATGTTTGATCTCAGCCTCCAGTTCCTCTAAAAGTTGAGGGCCCAAGATCCCCACTGTCAATCACACTCTTACTCTCTGGTGTGACCCAAAGTCCCCAAGGAAACAGATTCCTATCACACAGGACACTCCCAGCGCTTAGAGCACACCTCCCAGGCTCCAGAGACAAAGGCCAGATCTCTCTCTGAGTCAACTTAATCCTTTGCTGTACAGAGACACCACCTCCTCCACGCCATGCATGTGTTTTCCCATTTCACACTCAGCCAAGGGGAGCTGGGGGCAGGCAGAGAAGGGGGTCTGGGACAGAGGTCCAAAGGCCTGAGCCGTGCCATGCCTCCCAGTAACCATGGCTGTCCCCTCCAGCCCCACCAAGGCCAGCCTGTATGGAGCTATCCTCTTCACCCTCCAGCAGACCCGCTGGCTCCCAGTGTCCAAAGCCAGTCTCATCTTTATCTTCACCATGTTCATGGTGTCCTGTAAGGTAAGCCTTCCTGTCATGACCCACATCCACCTGCACTTTCCTGTCCAAGAAAGGAGAACCTTAAGTGGGGATGGAAGCTGGGACCTTGCCCATAGGTCTGTGCATGGAAGGGGGTTTGAGAAGAGCCAGCAGGTGGGCTCAGGAGTGAGGGAAAAGCTGAGGAGACAGGAGTATGCAGGGTCTGCGTGCCTTGGGTATGGAGAGGAAAGGGACAGGTGCCCTCAGGGAAGGTACCCTCAGGATGCTGGGCTACACCAAGAATGGTGCTGGTCTGATCATCAGGCCTTGAGTTGGGGTCTCTCCACCCTCCAGGAGGAGTTTTGAGGGGCCAAATTCTCCCCACTCCCTATGGAGCTGGTACGGAGGTACAAAGGCCTGAGCTGTGAAAAGAGATTTAGTGACTCCAAGCCAAGCAACGCTCCTCCCTGAGCCCAGGTGTGGGAGTACTTCTGGGGAGAGAGTGACCAGCTGTCCTGCCGGGCCCAGCATTGTCTTGGTTTTAGCACCAAAAGTTCCACAGCCCCGGACAGTTGCTCACCCTCCTGAGGGTGAGGGGTTATGCAGCCAGAGGGCTGGGTGTAGCCGACCTCTGACCTTGATCTGGCTGATCTTCTTTCCCTCCATCCCCTTGGCTTTCTCTCTCCATCTCTCTCTGTCTCTCTGCTATCTCCCTGTCCCCCTGCCACTCCTCAGGTGTTCCTGACAGCCACCCACTCTCACAGCTCCCCTTTCGATGTTCTGGAGAGCTATATCTGTCCCGTGCTGTTTGGGACGGCTTTGGTGGGTGACCATCACCACGACAACCACGGTGGGACCCATGGAGGGGCCCACGGTGGCAGTGGGCCCGGCTCCCCGCACGCCGCCATGGCTACCAAGTCCAAGGAGGAGCTGAGTGAGGGCTCCAGGAAGAAGAAAACCAAGAAGGCAGATTAGGCAGTGGCCCACGGGGCTTGTGGGGTGCTGGGGAGAAAACCCAGACCCAGAACCTTCAGAGTCAGGGGTGGGGGAGGTATCTTGGGCTCATTTGTCCCCTCTCCAGGCCTCACCTTCCCTGTCTGCAAACTGGGGCCCTTAGCCCACCCTCTGGGGCTGATGTGAGGGATTAGATGAGATATTGGGTAAAGGGCATTTGTAGGAATGGGGTTTCTCTTTGTGGAACCCCTGTCGAGACAGATTTGGGGAAGGGGAGGCACAGAATTATGGCAGTGGCTCCAGCCAGAAACACTGGCAGTTATGTTCTTGGCTCTATTATTTCCTTCTAAAATTATGTTTTGACTGTATTTCAAGCATTATTGAGACATTTATTTGATGGATGATTCCTGAGTACCTTATGTGAGACAGCTGCTGTAATTGCCACATTTTGCAGACTCCTCCTGGGCATCCTGGGCAAGGGGCCTCCTTCTCTGAGCCTTCCACTCCATCTGTGTAATGGGGTCTCCTGGCCCTCCTCTGAACAAGAGCTGACATGAGGCTGGACGTGAGCCAGCCTTACGTCTCAGAAGCACTGTGCAGTCAGCAGGAGAGCCATGGCGGGTATTCACTGTGTTTGAGAACTGCTTTGTGCTTTAGATTGTGTTTGTGGGTTGGAGACCCCGACAAGGTACCTGGCAGGAAGGAGGCCTTCAGTAGACACATCTAGGCCTGACTTGAGAACGTAGGAGTGGGGGAAAGGCTTGTTCTGATCCTTGGCTTTGGCTTACCCCTAAACCAAAGAAATATAGCTGGCTGAGCGGGGTTCCAGGGTCCCGCTGTGTCCAGGGGGCTCCAAGCACTCACTGTTGGGCTCTGGAAGCATCAGACCTTCCTCATGTCGGCTCATTGCTACTCTGCCAAGCCTTATGCTGCTGCTGGGAGGCTGGAAACTTGCTTCTGGGTGAATAAGGAGGATGGTAGCTGAAGGCCACTCCCAGCTGCCTTCATCTAATCCTAGGTCACCAGGATGTCTGAGAGAGGTGGGTAGATTGAGTATGGCCAGTTGGGGGTGGGAGTTTGGGCCCAGGCCAGGCCAGCCAGAGGTTATCCTCTGCACATGGGTGCTCAGAGTGTGCTCAGGGCATTAGCCTGCAGCTGCTTCGAGGTTGACTTGGAGTTATGGGGGTCCCAGGTGTTGCCCAGCTGATGGGAAAGTGCCTTGATCTGGTGATACCTGGGAGCTGGGTGGGTCCTAAGACTATAAGGCTCTGAATTCATCATCTTGCATGTCCATCAAGGCTTGGCATGAAGGTTCAGCAAATAAATCTGTTGTGAGAGAATCCTATTGGTTTGTCTGATTCATTCCTGATTTTTTTCTTAGAGATGCTCAGAGTTTCCTGGGGAAGGAGGCTCATGGCATCCTTTGATCCCCAGTGGGAAGTAGTGGCCGTGAATGAGGTCTGGGTTCAAATTTTTGCTCTGCCACCAACAGGTCATGGGGCCTCCCCTTTTCCAAGCCCATTTGCTTCTTGAGAAAAGGGGGTGATAATTATCATTATCCTTCAAAGATAGATGGGATTAATTGGAGTGTTTGGAATTTACAGTTAAGAGTTTGTGCAAGATTCTGTTCATAGAATATTGCCATAAACTGGGAGGAAACGTTTGAAAATTATATATCGATAAATTTTATTCAGAATATATCAATTTTAAAATGAGCAAAGGACTTGAATGGGAACTTTGCCATAAAGAATATAGAAATAAGCACACAAAGAGACACTCAACAGCTGTGGCCATCGGAAAAATAGGCGGGAAGGTACACACTCATGAGGACAGCTAACAATAGAAAGGCTGGCCATGCCAAGTGCTGCGGAGGATGTGGAGCAACTGGGACTCACACACCGCAGACAGTGTAGCCCCTTTGGAAGGCAGTTTGGCAGCTTCTTAAGAAGTTAAAAGTACACTTATCATACGACCCAGCATTCCATTCCTGGGTATTCGCCCAGGAGAAGTGAAAGTGTGTCCACACAAAGACATGCACAAAAAATTCCTAGCAGCTTTTTAAAAAATTGCTGACAGTATTACAGATATCCCCCATTTTCCCCTTTGCCCCCCTTCACCTAACCCCTGTCCCACCCAAGGCCTTCCCCACACTATGTTTATGTCTATGGGCTATATATATATATATATATATATATATATATATGTTCTTTGGTTACTCTCTTCCCATCCCTCCCACCTCATTCCCTCTGAGAGCTGTCAGTCTGTTCCATGAATCCATGCCTCTGGACCTATTTTGTTCATCAGTTTATTTTGTTCACTAGATTCCACATATAAGTGAGGTCAGGTGCTATTTGTCTTTCTATGACTGGCTTATTTCACCTAGCATAATACTCTCCAGGTCGAAAAAAAGATCCTTCTTTTTTATAGCCACATGGTATTCTTTTGTGGAGCTTTTTAATCCACTCATCTACTACTGATGGGCATGCTTAGCTATTGTAAATAACACTGCTATGAACATAGGGGTGTATATATTCTTTCTGAATGGTGTTTCGGGATTCTTAGGATATATTCCCAGAAGTGGGATTACTGGATCAAATGGCAGTTCCATTTTTTTGAGGAAACTCCATACTGTTTTTCATAGTGGCTGCACCAGTCTGCATTTCCACCAGTAGTGCACCAGGATTTTGTTAATAATAGCCCTAAACTGGAAACAAACCAATGCCCCAAAAAGGTGAATGGATAAATAATTGCCCCATCTAAGGGATTACTGCTCAGCGATAAAAAAGAACCAAATGAAAGCATGAATAAGCTTCATATGCCTTGTGATAGGTAAATAAAAGCCATCCAAAAATAATGCATATTGTCTGAGTCCCTTTATATCAGCGGTTCTCAACCTGTGGGTTTCGATCCCTTTGGGGGTCGAATGACCCTTTTACAGGGGTCACCTAAGACCATGGGAAAACACATATTTCCGATGGTCTTAGGAACTAAGACACCACTCCTGTGTGTAGCAAAACGTAGTTTACTGTTGTTATATTAAGACTGTTACCCATGCTACAACATGCTTCAAGACAAAAATTTCATTTATTTGTAATTAGGAATAAATATTTCACAATATATAATTACATATTGTTTTTGTGATTAATCACTATGCTTTAGTTATATTCAATTTGTAACAATGAAAATACATCCTGCATATCAGATATTTACATTACAATTCATAACAGTAGCAAAATTACAGCTATGAAGTAGAAATGAAAATGATTTTATGCTTGGGGGTCACCACAACATGAGGAACTGTATTAAAGGGTCGAGGCATTAGGAAGGTTGAGAACCATTGCTTTATATAAAATTCTAGAAATAGAAAGCTGATGAATGGGCTCTTGGGGAGAGGAGGCGAGGTGGGTGGGAGGGATGGCAAGAAAGCACACGGGGTCTGGGGGATGGATGTCTTCACCATTCTGTGTGTGGTAATGGCTTCACAGGTCTATATACCTCACAATTTAACAAATTGTATACTTACTAATATGAACAGTTTAGTATATGTCTGTGGTACCTCAATCAAACTGTAAAAAAAAAATCTTCAGTAAGAAAAACACACATGTTTAAAATTAGGCAAAATATTTGAACAGATAATTCACCAAAGAAAATATATGGATGGTAGGTAATCACAAGAAATACACATTAAAAGCACAATGAAATGCCACTGCATATCCGTCATGGGCTGAATTATGTTACCCTCAATATTTATATGTACCTCAGACTGTAACCATATTTAGAGATAGGGTCTTCAAAGATGTGATTAGGTTACAATGAGGTATTTAGGGTGGACCCTAATTCAATATGATTAGTGTCCTTATAAGATGAAGAGATGAGGACACAGACACATGCAGAAGAAAGACCATGGGAGAACACAGAGAAGATGGTTGTCGGCGGCCCATGGAGAGAGGTCGCAGAAGAAACTAACCCTTGCCAGCATTTGATCGTGGGCTTCTAGCTGCCAGAATGTCAGGAAATACATTGCGGTGGTGTAAGCCACTCAGGGTTTGGTTATGGCAGCCCTAACAAATGAATACAATATTGCTCAGAAAGAAAGTAAAAATAACTCACGATGCCAGGTGCTGCTAAAGATTTGGAGCTGCGGGGAAACTCACATGGTGCTGGTGGAAAACGGGCATTTCCTATGAAATTAAGCATCTATCATGTTACACAGTGGTCCTACTCCCAAGTGAAACACACGCTTGTGTTCACACAGGAAACGTTTAAAGCAAGGTGGTTATGGTAATCACGGAGAGCTGGAAGCATCCCAGATGTGCATCAGCTGGAGAGTGGATGAGCATTATACAATGACCCCATCATACAATGAATACTGCCCGTGATGAAAAAAAAAAAAAAGAAACTTCTGATACACACAGCAAAGTAGAAGAATCTCAAGTGCATTTGCTAAGGGAAATGTGAAGGAGCCACATCCTGCGTGGTTCAGGGTTCAGGGTCTGGAAGAGGGGCCTCACGCAAATGAAAGAGATGAGACAAGAAATAACGATTTGGAAATGTTGGGGGACCAGCCGGTAACCCAGCTGAAGAGGAAGGATTCCTCCTGGGCTCTGGTTCGCCATCCTTTTATTCAATTTGGGATACATCTATAGTCCTTAGGCAGGCTATCTTATTTCTAGTAACAGGCAGATTATCTTATCAGTAAGGATTTACATGACAGTCTGGTGGGGAAGTTGCATCAGCTACCATTGTCTGGACTAAACAGTGGGTGTACAGCTCTGACCTTTTTTAAATTATTAAATCTTTATTATTCAGATTATTACATTTGTTTCTCTTTTTTCCCCTCCATAGTTCCCCTCCACCCGGCTCCCACCCCTCCTTCTACCCTTACCTCCCTCCCGTTGACCTCATCCATAGGTGTATGATTTTTGTCCAGTCTCTCCCTGTACACCTCTCACCCCTTTCCCCCTGAGAATTATCAGACCACTACCTTTCTATGCTCCTGATTCTATTATATTCACCAGTTTATTCTGTTCATCAAATTTTTAATTCACTTAATTTTTAGACTCACTTGTTGATAGATACATATTTGTTGTTCATAACTTTTTGTCTTTTACCTTTTTCTTCTTCCTCTTCTTAAAAGTACCTTTCAGCATTTCATATAATACTGGTTTGGAGTTGATGAACTCCTTTAGGTTTTTCTTATCTGTGAAGCTCTTTATCTGCCCTTCAATTCTGAATGACAGCTTTGCTGGATAGATTATTCTTGGTTGTAGATTCTTGCTATTCATCACATTGAATATTTCTTGCCACTCCCATCTGGCCTGCATCGTTTCTGTTGAGAAATCAGCTGACAGTCGTATAGGTGCTCCCTTGTAGGTAATGAACTGTTTTTCTCTTGCTGCTTTTAATATTCTCTCTTTGTCTTTTGCTCTTGGTATTTTAATGATGATGTGTCTTGGTGTGGTCTTCTTTGGATTCCTTTTATTTGGGGTTCTGTGTGCTTCCTGGACTTGTAAGTCTATTTGTTTTACCAGATGTGGGAAGTTTTCAGTCATTATTTCTTTAAATACGTTTTCAGTATCTTGCTCTCTCTCTTCTTCTGGCACCCCCACAATTCTGATGTTGGTACGCTTGAAGCTGTCCCAGAGGCTCCTTACATTATGTTCACATTTTTGGATTCTTTTCTCTTCTTGCTTTTCCAGTTGAATGTTTTCTGCTTCTTTATATTTCAAATTTTTGACTTGATTCTTGCCATCCTCTAGTCTGCTGTTAGGACTCTGTATAATATTTTTTTATTTCAGTCAGTGTCTCTAGTATGTCCTTTTTCATCTCCTCTTGGGTCTCACTAAATTTATCCAACTTTTCTAGCATATTCTTGAAAAACCTTATAAACGTGGTTTTGAACTCTATATCCAGTCGTTTTTTTTCCTCCATTTCTTTTGTTTGTGATCCCTTCCCTTGTCTCGGCATTTTCACTATGCCAGGGAAACTTCTGTGTTGAATTCAGCTTTATGATACCAGACTTGCAAAACCGAAGATGCCTCTGTTGAGCTTGGGATGGGTGGAGTCTCAGGGCTTAAGGAACCGCCTTCCAGTCGGCCCCGCCCTCCACGGCCTCTGAGTCTCACGTGACTGGGTAATCGCTGGAGTGGTCCTTGTTCGTGCGCGCCCGCAGTGCCTCTGGACGGCTGCCCCTCCGACTCCCCTGCGCACCAGGACCACACGAGACTAGGTCCCCAGGGTTTTGCCCAAAACAGGGGCTTAGTGGAGTCAGAAGTAGCACAGTTGGGAGGGTCTGTCTCCCGCCCAGTCACAAAAGCCAGTGGCACAGTGAGCAATCTGTCCTGTGCGCAGTGCTATGCGTGCCACCAGGCCTTTGATCTTTTGCGACTCCCCTAAATTTCCATGCACTTCTCCCTTTTCACAGTCCAAACTCCCCCCTTATGAGTTTCGGCTGGATCTGGGGTTTAGTGTCGTAGGATAAGGGGGTTCAATGCCTTTGAGAGTCTCTGTCTCCCTCCAGTCAGAGAAAACCAGCCAGGCACTCCGGCACCCACTCTCTCCACGCACGCGTCTCTGTACCTCAGCTTTTTGCAGCTCCTCTGGGTCTCTGTGAGCCCCTCTCTTTCCCTCTAGTTGTAGAACTTCCACTCAGCCAGCTTTCCTGTGGTTCTGGATGATGTCCGTTCTGTCTTTTAGTTGTAGTTTTGAAATTGTTGTGCGAGACAGCAGTGTAGGTGTTTACCTATGCCGCCATCTTGGATTCTCTCTCTTGCTGCTTTTAATATTCTCTCCTTGTCTTTTGCTCTTGGTATTTTAATTATGATGTGTCTTGATGTAGTCCTCTTTGGATTCTTTTTATATGGGGTTCTGTGTGCTTCCTGGACTTGTAAGTCTATTTCTTTCACCAGATGTGGGAAGTTTTCAGTCATTATTTCTTTAAATAGGTTTTCAGTATCTTGCTCTCTCTCTTCTTCTGGCACCCCCACAATTCTGATGTTGGTATGCTTGAAGCTGTCTCAGAGGCTCCTTACAGTATCTTCACATTTTTGGATATTTTTCTCTTCTTGCTTTTCCAGTTGAGTGTTTTCTGATTCTTTATATTTCAAATTTTTGACTTGATTCTTGCCTTCCTCTAGTCTGCTGTTAGGTATCTGTATAATATTTTTTATTTCAGTCAGTGTATGTTTAATTTCTATTTGGTCCTTTTGCATCTCTAGTTGGATCTTTTGCATCTCTAGTTGGTCCTTTTTCATCTCTTGGGTCTCGCTAACTTTATCCAACTTTTCTAGGATATTCTTGAAAAAACTTATAAGCGTGGTTTTGAACTCTATATCCAGTCATTTGTTTTCCTCCATTTCTTTTGTTTGTGATCTTTTCCTTTGTCTCGGCATTTTCACTATACTGGGAGAACTTCTGTGTTGGATTCAGCCTTATGATACCAGACTTGAAAAACTGCAAAAGGCTCTCTGTTGAGCTTGGGATGGGTGGAGTCTCAGGGCTTAAGGGACTGCCTTGCCTTCCAGTCGGCCCCGCCCTCCACGGCCCTGAGTCTCACATGACTGGGTAATTACTGGAGTTGTCCCTGTACGTGCGCATGCGTTCTCTCTCTCTTTCTCTCTCTCTCTCTCTCTCTCTCTCTCTCTCTCTCTCTCTCTCTCTCTCTCTCTCTCTCTCTCTCTCTCTCAGTGCCTCTAGACTGCTACCCCTCTGGTTCCCCTGTGCTCTGGGACCACATGAGTCTGGGTCCCCAGGGTTTTGCCCGAAACTGGGGTTTAGTGGAGTTAGAAGTGGCACAGTTGGGAGGGTCTGTCTCCCGCCCAGTCGCGAAAGCCAGCGGCACAATCAGCAGTCAGTCCTCTGCGCGCAGTGCCGTGCACGCCACTAGACTTCTGATTTTTTGTGACTCCCCTAAATTTCCGTGCACTTCTCTCCCTTCACAGTCCAAACTCCCCCCGTATGAGTTTCGGCTGCATCTGGGGTTTAGTGTCGTAGGATAAGGGGTTCAATGCCATTGAGAGTCTCCGTTTCCCTCCCGCCAGAAAAAGCCAGCCAGGTACTCCGGCACCCGCTCTCTCCACGTGTGCGTCTCCGTACCTCAGCTTTTTGCAGCTCCTCTGAGTCTCTGTGAGCCCCTCTCTTTCCTTCTAGTTGTGGAATTTCCACTCCGCCAGCTTGCCTGTGGTTCTGGATGATGTCCGTTCTGTCTTTTAGATGTAGTTTTGAAATTGTTGTGCGAGGCAGCAGTGTAGGTGTTTACCTATGCTGCCATCTTTGATTCTCTCAGCCCTGACCTTTGCCAGAGCTCAAGGGTCACTAGCCTTCCGGGATCCCTGTTCATACCTCTCTGCTAGTCAAGACAATGGGCGGCTTCCCAAAGGGAAAGAAGCCAGGTTCCCTGTATCCTGTGCACTCCCAGGGATTTTAGGAAAGGCAAAATTAGAGGCACAGAAAACAGGTCAGTGGGCACCAGGGGCGGAGGTGGGAGGGGAGATAGTCTGGAAAAGGGCCAGAGTATTTGGGAAGGTTGATGGAACTGTTCTGTATCTTGATGTGGTGGGAAATACATAATCATATCTTTATCAAAACTCATAGGACCGTGCGCTGAGAATTCTGCTTTCACCTAAAATGAAAAGGATAAAGCAGAATAAGCACTCAAAGCTTCCCAGACGAGTTCACATCCTGGCTTTTCACCTGCGAGGTGTGTGGCCAGGGGCAGGTAACTCCCTCTCTGTACCTCAGTCTCCTCCCAGGACGACTACCAGGAGTGGCTGGGAAGCCTTTGGCCCGGGAAGAGACGTCTGGATTAGATTACAAAAACCGGCTCGACACTTCTGCTTGGCCTCATCTAGCACCTGGTGGGTGTTGACGACCAGCCAGCCGGCTCCCTCCTTCCAGCACAAATGTTCTGAGATCTCATTTTATGAGAGGACAGGCTGTACCAGAATAGCCTCCCAGCCTATTTTGGGAAGAGGGTGGGCAAGCGGCTGGCAGGCTGGTTGGGGATGATTGGTGGGCAGGCTGACCCTGCGGCCCCGTGCAGGTGTGAGAACTCGGTCGGCCGCCTCTCAAGTCCAGCCTAATTTTAGCTGCAGGAGTCACACTCAGTAGTTTCTTTGGTCATTAGCTGAGAGAAAGGTTCTTTTATTATTATTATTGTAAAATACGCAACATAAAATTCACCATCGTAACCATTTCCAGGGACTCACAGTTCAGTGGTGTTAAGTACATTCATATTGTTGTGCAGCCATCCCCATTGCCCTGCTCCAGAACTCTTCATCTTGCAAAACTGAAACTCATACATTATCCTCCCACCTCCTCCCCCAGCTTTTGGCAGCCACTCTTCCACTTTCTATGTCTCTGAATCTGACTATTCCAGGAACTTCACACAAGTGGAATCATACAGTATTTGTCCTTTTGTGGATGACTTATTTCACTCAAGGTTCATCCATGTTGCTGAATGTGTCAGAATTGCCTTCCTTTTTAAGGCAGAATAATGTTCCATTGTGTGAATACACACATTTTATTTATCCCTTCACCTGTCCAGGGACACTTGGGTTGCTTCTACCTTTTAGATGTTGTGAATAATGCTGTGATGTATGCAAGTATCTATTTGAGACCCTTACAGTTCTTTAGGATATATACCAAAACGTGAAATTTCTGAATCATATGCTAATTCTTTATTTAGATTTTTGAGGACCCGCATCCCATCACTTTTGTGGTTGTAGTCTATTCCTTAGGAGCAAATCCCAGGTCCCCTACACTCAAGGGTAGGGGTTATACAAAGGCGTTGGACCAGGCATGGGGATTCCTAGGGACCACTTTAGAAGGTACCCACCATGCCTCATAAGCAAATCCAGACCACAACTGAACATAGAAATTTCTATTAAGTTCTTGAAACATGCCAAGCACATAAGCATGTATTTTACAAACAGTATGTCTTTGAGGTGGATTATTTTATGGGGGAAAAATTAGGCTGAGTGGAGAAGCAACTTGGAGAGCTGATATTAGGGCAGAATTAAAATGCAAAATTTTATTCCAAGCTCATGCTTTTCCCTTTACACTTCACTTCTCCGAGTCTCTTTAGGGAAGCAAAAGACACACACGAGGGCAGAGGTTAACAGAGTCTCAGCCGCTGAGCAGGTGCTCAGCAAAGGTGAGAGGCCACTATCCAACAGTTACCATAGATGTGGATGATTATAACTGTATTTACCTGGCACTTTCTGGTTGGTACTTGCCTGGAGGCTTCTGGAAAAAAACCCAGCTCAATTAGTGGAGGAAATTAACACCTAACTGAGCCCATAGAAGCCAACTGGGAGATCAAAGTGAAGGCATAAAGGCAGGATGTTGGCAGGCCTAAGAGTGAGTTCTGGTTTTGCTCCTAACTTGCCAAGTGACTCTGGGTGAATCCCTCCTTGTCAAATGAAAACGTTGGATGAGGTCAAGGTAGGCACACGATGGCCCGAGGGCCAAATCCAGCCCACCACCTGTGTTTGTAAATAACGTTTTGTTGGCACACAGCCATACTCATCTGTTTACATGTTGTCTGTGGCTTCTTTCAACCTATAACAGTAGAGTTGAATCATCAAAACAGAGACTGGCCTGCACAGCTGAAAATGTTAATTGTGGCTTTTTCTAGAAAAAGTTTGTCAATTCCTGGACTGGATGATTTTGTTTTTAATTTATTGATTTTAGAGAGGAAGGGTGAGGGAGAGAGAGACAGAAACATCAGTGATAAGAGAGAATCACCGATCAGTTACCTTCTGCACAACCCACAATGGGGATTGAATCTGAAACCCCAGCATGTAACCTGACTGGAATTGAACTGTAATCTGATTCATAGGCTTATGCTCAACCACTGAGCCCTGCTGGGCTGGACTGAATGATTTTTAAGATTCTTTTTGTTGGTAGCGATGGAAATGGCACCAGGTGTTAGGCTAATGGGGTCAGACTGGACCTGGGTTCAGCAACCTCATTACTTGAGATCTGGCTAAGAAAGAATCCTATATAATAAAAGCCTCATATGCAAAATGACCAAATGGCAGAATGACCAGTTGCTATGAGATACACTGACCACCAGGGAGCAGATGCTCAACCCAGGAGTTGCCCCCAGCCCTCAAACCCCAGGACAGCCAAGATAGGTGCCAGTGGGGGCCCTGCTGGTTGCCCTGCAGACTGGCCCTGATTGCCAGCCAGGCCTAGGGATCCTACCTGTGCACAAATTTTGTGCATTGGGCCTCTAGTTCAAACTATAACAGAACATTTATTTAGAAAATCACAATGGTAGAAGAAGTAATTTGTAGAAGAAATGGGCTGAGGAAACAACTTATAGGGGCAAAGGAAGGGCCATTGGAGCTTAGAAGTGAGGAAGGTAAAGTGACACACCTGGTGGGAAGGGGAAGGAAAAGGCCTGTCATGCTCACAGGAGGGAGCGGGTACTGGGTCCTCAGTCCTAAGGGTTTTAAGGGTAGAGATTTTAATACAGACACACACACACACACACACACACACACACACACACACGCACGCACACACACATTTTATTGATTTCAGAGAGGAAGGAAGAGGAAGAGAGAGATAGAAACATCAATGATGAGAATCATTGGATGAAAGATCACTCACCCTGACTGGTTTGGCTCAGTGGATAGAGCATCGGCCTGTGGACTCAAGGGTCCCAGGTTCGATTCCGGTCAAGGGCATGTGCCTTGGTTGTGGGCACATCCCCAGTAGGGGTTGTGCAGGAGGTGGCTGATCAGTGTTTCTCTCTCTCTATCCCTCTCCCTTTCTCTCTGTAAAAAAAATCAATAAAATATATTAAAAAAAAAAAAAGATCTCTCTCTGCTCTCCCCCAGGTGAAGTTTCAAAGAGAACACAGTGATCACAAACCAGGAAGAGAACCCTCTCCAGATACCGGATCTGCTGGTGCCTTGATCTTGAACTGCCCAGCCTCCACAACTATGAGAAATATCTGGTATTTCAGCCACCTCCTGCACGCCCCCACTGGAGATCGAGCCCGAAACCTGGGCATGTGCCCTTGACCTGGGACCCTTCAGTCCGAAGGCTGACACTCTATCCACTGAGCCAAACAGCTAGGGCAGTAGTCGGCAAACTCGTTAGTCAACAGAGCCAAATATCAACAGTACAACGATTGAAATTTCTCTTGAGAACCAAATTTTTTAAACTTAAACTTCTTCTAACACCACTTCTTCAAAATAGACTTGCCCAGGCCATGGTATTTTATGGAAGAGCCACACTCAAAGGGCCAAAGAGCCCCATGTGGCTCGAGAGCTGCAGTTTGCTGACCACGGAGCTAGGAAAAGGGTGGAGGTTTTAGGAGAGGTTCCAGGGGGAGGATCTCAGTAGAATATTCAGCTGTTTTCAAGATGTGTGTCCTTTTAGAGTTGGAGTCTCCACTGATGATTGATTGGTTGGCACAGGGCAGCGGGTCATTATTCACTGCAGCTGGTCCTGAGGTCAGCTGTGGTGTCACTTGTCTGGTTTTGTTGCTCTTCTGGGCCTGGAGCTGAAATACAACTGAGGCCTAGATGTTATTTCTAGGGAGGAAAGGTCAGGGGTCCAAAGCACATGACCAGCCATATGCTAGGGGAGGAAATGTCACTCTGAGGTCGAGGCCCCACCCTATAGTTGCCATTTGCTTGGTGCCTGGGGCTTTCCACACCGGTGCCCTCTGTACCTGGCCCAGTGTCCTTGCTCTGATTGTGCCTATCTAACTGCCTACCACATTTTCAACCCTAAACATACGATGATTCACAGGACAAATAACTAGGCAAAGCCAAGAGAGCTGTATCTGACTCTGTGCCACATTACAAATGGATGTCTCAATGTCCCTCCAGTGTCCATGTTTCCTCTCTAAAGACAGACCATCATCAGTGGGTGTCTTAGTCCCTTCAGGCTGCTGTAACAAATTACCATAGATCGATGGCTGAAACACCAGGCATGATGGATCCAATTTTCTCTTTTTTAAAAATATGTTTCTATTGATTTTTTAGAAAGAAAGGAAGAGAGAGGGAGAGAGAGAGACATTAAAAAAAAGAAAATTTTGTGAAATTAAAATGTCAATGTTCAGGAATAGTATTATTGGCACACATTCACACCCATTCCTTTATGCATTTTCTATGGCTGCTTTTGAGCTACAATGAGAGAGTTGAATAATTGAGCCAGACACTGATTTGAAAAGCTGAAAATATTTACTTTCTGGTCCTTTATGGAAAAGTTTGCTAGGTGATGGGTGTGTGGATGTTTATTTTGCTATTTCTTAGACCTTATATCTAGATTTTATATCTTTATCTAATACTAAAAGCCTGGTGCATGAAATTTGTGCATGGGGGGGGGGGCGTGGGGTTTGTCCCTCAGCCCATCCTGCACTCTCTCCAATCTGGGACCCCTTGAAGGATGTCCAACCCACTGGGATTGGTCCTAAACAGGGGGTCAGACACCCCTCTCAGAATCCAGGATTGCTGGCTCCAACTGCTCGCCTGCCTCTGCCTGATTGCCCCTAATCGCTTCTTCTTGCCAGCCTGATAACCCCTAACCACTCCCCTGCCAGCCTGATCAATGTCTAACTGCTCCCCGGCCAGCCCGATTGCCTTTAACTGCCCTCCCCTGCTGGCCTGATCACCCCTAACTGCCCTCCCCTGTTTGCCCAGTCACCCCTAACTGCCCTTTTCTGTTGGCCTGGCCACCCTTAACTGCCTTCCCCTGCTGGCCTGGTCCCCCCACAACTGTCCTCTCCTGCCAGTCTGGTTGCTCCTGACTATCTTCCCCTACAAGCCTGGTTGCCCTCAACTGCCCTTCCCTACTGGCCCGGTCACCCCTAACTTCCCACAACTGCCCTCCCCTGCAGGCCATCTTGTGGTGGCCATCTTGTGTCCACATGGGAGCAGCCATCTTGTGTCTTGGAGTGATGGTCAATTTGCATATTACTCTTTTATTAGATAGGATGAGCTTCTACAAACAATATGCAGTCGCTACAACATGCCATGTCCTCTCTCATCCCTGGGCATTTGCACATGCCACCCTCTCTAGGGGAGGACCCTTCTTGGCCTCTTTCAGTTTCAGTGGCTCCAGGGGAATCCTCAGCTGGTGGCCACATCCCTCTAATTCCTCTGCCTCCATCAGCATTGAGCTTTCTCCTCCTCTATGACTATGACTTCTTCTCTTTTAAGGACACTTGTCATTGGGTTTAGGGCCCACCTTGGTCAGCCAGGATGATCTCATGTTGGCATCCCTAAAGTAATAACATCTGCAAAGACTTTCCAAATAAGGTCACATTCATTGGTTCTGGGGCTTAGGAAATGGGCATATCATTTTAGCAGCCTCCATTCAACCCACTACACTTGGGTCCATTAAAGTCTATTGATCTGCCTGAATAATTTTATTAACCAATGTCACCCCAATAAATTCAATAAAAAATAAATGAAAAGGAGAGGAAAGCAAAAAAAGAGACCTTTGAAAACAAACAAAAAATCTGTTGCTCTCTCTTGTGCTCTGAATGGACCCCCTTCAATGATTGTAACATCATGCACCCACCATTAGTTCACTGAGTTATGCAGAGGTTGCCACATTTCATTATACAATATCAGAGAGGCAGATTCTTTAGTAGAGCTACCCATCTAATCAGACAAACCTTGAAGTATTAGAAAGCAGTCAAGCTCACAATAGTTGATACAGGTTTTTCCAACATTCTGATTTTTCTCTTGAAAGCTTGAATTTTATTCTTGGAAACAATAACCAGCAATTGCTTTCCTTGAAGTGACAGGCTCATTTTATTCATTTTTGAGAACATTTCTGCCAAACAGCCAAGTCTAACCCATAGTTTGTCTGACATTTCAAGAAAAATGGTGCTCCCTGAAAAAGAGGCCAGGTTGGACTCCAGCGTTTCTCAAGTACTTTCCCTAGAGACGGTTATTGAGCTTAAGGCTCTGTTGGAAGGCTTTATGTGTACTTTCAATTTTGTAATGAAAAAGATTAAGACATGGACTTTTTACAACCTGGACCAGCAGAATGGCTCCCACAAAGAAGGGTGGGGAGAAGAAGGTCCATGTTGCCATCAACGAGGTAGTAACCAGAGAACATACCATCAACATTCACAAGCATGTGATGGAGTGGATTTCAAGAAGGATGACCCTCGGGCACTCAAAGAGATTCAGAAATTTGCAATAAAGAAGATGTGCATTCTAATACCAGGCTCAACAAAGCTGTCTGGGCCAAAGGAATGAGGAATGTCAAGTATGGTATATGGTGTGGTTGTCCACAATATGTAATGAGGATGAAGATTCATCAAACAAGCTTTATCTGTTGGTTACCTACATACCTGTTTCTGCTTAAAACATCTGCAAATAGTTCATGTGAATGAGAACTAAATGCTGATTGTTGAATCTATATATATAAAAAGCTAATGCGCTAAGTGTCCATCCAGGGAATGATGTCATGTAGCAATGCATGGGTTCTTCTTCCTAGCAACTAGCCTCCTTGCAGTTTGTTCAGCCTAGGAACATGACTTGCTTTATAGCCAGATGCAAACGTTTCACACTTAATCAAATGTCTCTGAAGCATTTTCCTGTGCCTCATCTCATTTGATCCTCACAGAAGTCCTGGAGTAAGTAGGTAGGAGACTCAGTGGAATCCTATTTTCTTTTCATTGGCTGGAAAACAGAGATTTAGAAAGCTTAGAAACTTGACCTGACTGAAAAGAAGTAAGAAATGTTGAACCTTGAAAATGACTTCAGGGTTTCTTACTGCACAGAATATAGTCAAACCTTGCTGCAGTTAAATATTTTACCCTTTGTTCTCTCTGCATGACCTACAATAATGATGTGCTTTGCGTTGATATTTACTGCTGTGTTGCTGGTAATTACCTGAAAGAGAAGTTGGAGTGCTTCACTGGGCTGAAAAAAGTTTAGCTAAATCAGAAAGCAGGTTATATTAAGCAAGTTTATTCTCTATATATAAAAGGCTAAGTTGATTCGCACATGCACAATACATATAAAGCTCTCACTGATGCCAATTGCATGCGTGTATTTCCCTCTGTTATTGTTGATCATGAATTTGGTTGACACTTCTATTATAGAGGAAGGGCGAATAGCGATATTAAAATATTTCTTCTAATTAATTTCCTTTCAATGTGCATGAATTCGTGCACTAGGCCAGTAAAGTTATAAAACTGAAAGAAAAAAAAAAAGACATCACGTTACCAGTTATGTTGACAAAAGATATGTTGATGTCCTAATCTCCAGCACCTATGAATATGACCTTATTTAAGAAATAGAATCTTTGCAGATGTCACTAAGTTAAGTTGAGGCCACAAGATGGACCCTAATCCAATGTGACTGCTGTCTTTATGAGAAGAGAAACTATGAATTCATATATAAAGAGGAGAATGCCATGTGGTGATGGAGGCAAAGACTGGAGTCCTCTCCTCAAGGTGTCAGAGGAAGTATAGCTTTTTTTCAGACTTCTGCCTTCCAGAACTATGACAGAATACTTTTGGGTTGTTTTAAGCCCCTCCGTTTGTGGTACTTTGTTTTGGCATGCCCACGAAACTAATCCATCACCCAAATATTCTGAATGGGCAGAGACTGTTACATGAAATGGAGAGAACTTTTAAAAATATGTATGTTTTTATTGATTTCAGAGAGAGGAAGCGGGAGGTAGAGAGAGATAGAAACATCAATGATGAGAGGAAATCATTGACTAGCTGCGTCCTGCATGCCCCCTACTGGAGATTGAGCCCAAAACTCTGGCATGTGCCCTGACCAGGAATCAAACTGTGACTTCTTGGCTCAGGGGTCATGCTCAACTACTGAGCCACACTGCTGGGGCTGGAGAGAACTTTTAATACATGGGACAATCTGGATGGATCTGAAAAGAATTATTCTGAGTGAAAGAAGCCTGTCTCTGAAGGTCGAATACTATATGATTCCATACATGTGACTTTCTCCACTACACAGATCTTTCATGACGGGGAACACACCAGTGGTTGCCAGGGGTTGGAGCGGGGTGTGAGTACAAAGGAGGCAGCGTGACAGAGCCTTTGATGCCCAAAAGGTCAGCTAAAACTCACACTGAAGTCAGTTTTAGTGTAAGTAAATTATCAAATGATAAAATGAATGAGGGGAAAAATACATGCAAATTATGCCATTGGTTGTTCCTTAGAATTGAATCACAAAGTATTTGTCTGATTTGGAGCGTCTTCACCTGGACTTCATTGGCCCCACTCAAATCCAAGGACAGGAATTAGAGACAAATTGTGGGCATGTGCCATTTTCTAGGAAAGGGACCAAGGCTTTTATTGTGGAGGTTGAAGTGTGGTCTGTAACCCCAAACCTTAGGAACCACAGAGCAAAAATTAGGCCAACTGTTGATTTCCAAAAGACCGTCCTTCTGGACCCTGCCTGGGTAGGTTCAGTGCCAGTCACTGGGCTGTGCCCTGACTGGAATTGTACTGCGAACTCCTGGTTCATAAGTTGATGCTCACACTGGCTGGGCATTTGTTTAACTTTAAAAGGACCTGACACACTGTTTTCCACAGCGACTGTCGCATTTTACATTTCTAGCAGCCAGGAACGAAGGTTCCAGTTCCCCCACATCTTCACCACTTGTTATTTTCTACTTTTTTTTTTTAACTCTAGCCATCCTAGTGGGCATGAGGTAGTAGTATCTCATTGTGGTTTTAATTCGCAGATAAATATTATTTTAAAGTAATATTTTTTAAAAATCCAAGCAATGCAAAATATCCACGATGAGCAAAATAAAAATAAAAACAGGTTTCATCCCTGGTTTCCATACCCCCTCACTTGCCTCACTGTATTTAAAATCATGACATCTCATTTATTGTGAATTTTTTCTTCATTGATTTGGATTTTTTTTTAAATTTCACTAAAATAATTTAAAAATTGAAGAGAGATTATCTTTAAAAATTGAAGAGAGATTATCTTTATTGTTGTTTTTTTTTGGGGGGGGGGGTGTTTCTCCCCCCCGCCCCGCAATGTTGTGTTTCAAGACAATGTCTCAGTTGCCTCCTCCTCCTCCACTCTCAGGTTGCAGTGGCTTCTGCCCATTCATGTGACAGTTTCTGTGCTGATCCCCAGGGGGCGCTGCTACCCTGCTCATGCTTCGCGCAGGCACCTCAGAAGCTGAGACTAAGATTCCGTTTATGAACATTTCCCAGCCTGGATTTCTCCACTGTAAGGCAGGGATGATAACATTGGGCATTTGGGGGGGTGGCAGAGGCATGGAAATCCCCTGGGCTCAGCACCTACTCAACACAAAATAATCATGACCATTCCCTAAGAATACAGATGGAAGAATATTTTACACTTTCACTATGGAGAATTTCATACATAAAAGTAGGCAGAATCATAGAAGGCCTGATCACCAACACCCCCTAGCCAACCTCACCCATCCTCCTTGCCATCTGGGATTATTTTTAAGCAAATCTCAGTTGTTGTATATACCTTATCACTCTATAAATATTTTTGTTATGTGTCTCCAAAAGATAAAGATTCTTTTATAACCTAACAATAACATAATCACACATTAAAAGCTTTGAGTAGAATTCTTTAACACCCATAGATCCCAAGATGACCAACAAATAGGTTGGACCCTTCATTCAGCTTGGGCAATTTATTGAATTTCTCTGAAGCTGATTTTTATCATGAATAAACCAGCATAGCAAACCGAAGTCCCCACCCAGGTCATGGTAGTATTGGAGAGCATGTATATTTCCACCTGAAGTTAAAAAGTTACCTAACATGTAGCAACATGATTACAGTAACATGATATATAACACTAGAGGCCCGGTGCACGAAATTCGTGCATGGTGGTGGTGGCGGGTGTCCTTCAGCCCAGCCTGCACTCTCTCCAATCTGTGACTCTTCTGCTTGCCTGCTGCCTTCCTAATTGCCCCTAACCAATTCTGCCTGCCAGTTTGATCACCCCCTAACCACTCGACTGCCAGCCTGATTGATGCCTAACTGCTCCCCTGCAGCCTATTTACCCCTAACTGCCCTACCCTGTGGGCCTGGTCACCCCTAACTGCCCTTCCCTGCAGGCTTGATCACTCCCAACTGCCCTCCCTTGCAGACCTGCTGGCTTGATTGCCCACAACTGCCCTCCCTTGCAGGCCTGGTCCCTCTCAACTGCCCTCCTCTACTCGCCATCTTGTGGTGGCCATCTTGTGTCCACATGGGGGCAGTCATCTTATATGTTGGAGTGATGGTCAATCTGCATATTACTCTTTTATTAGGATAGAGGCCTGGTGCACAGGTGGGGGCCAGCTGGTTTGCCCTCAAGGGTGTCCCGGATCAGGGTGGGGGTTCCCTTGGGCGTGGGTTGGCCTGGGAAGGGGCCTGTGGTAGTTTTTAGGCCAGCCACATTTCCTGGCAACCCAAGGGGAGGCCCTGGTATCTGGGATTTATTTATCTTTTACAATTGAAACTTTATAGCCTAGAGCAGAGCTAAGCCTTCTGCTCACTCTGTGGCAGCAGCCATTTCTGTTGGAATTTATTCATCTTCTATCATTGAAACTTTGTATCCTTAAGCAGAGGCCTGGGCCAGCTAGGGTGTGTGGAAAGATTGGCTTCCTCCATTACCGGGGCAACCCAAGCCTCCCTCCTGTTCTCTCTGTGGCCATAGCCACCTTGGTTGGGTTAATTTGCATACTTGCTCCTGATTGGCTTGTGGGTGTAGCAGAGGTACAGTCAATTTGCATATTACTCTTTTATTAGATAGGATGATAGAGCAGTGGTTGTCATCCAGGAGATGGAGGTGGGGACTCTGCCCTCCAAGGAACAGGGAGCAATGTTGGGAGTGATGGTACTGTTACAGAAGACCAGAAAAAAAACTAAGCCATGTTTAGAGAAAGGGCATTACATTTTATTAAGGGCAGGGCCAGAGAAAAATGTACCTTTCAAATTCTGGGTCCCCCCACATGGGGGAAACATTTTCTATTTATTCTTTTCTAGCTCTTTTGTCTTCCAGATTTGGAATGAGACTTCTGGGCCTTCTGGGAAAGAAGGCCTGTGTGCTGGGAAGGGACCATGAGACCATATCTCAAGGCCTGGCCTGGTGTTAGCACTGACAACTCTGTCTGAGGCATAGTCCACAGCCTCTCTGGAATGGGAGTAGTCTTATTTTTCTTATTATTTAAGTAAGCAAGCATTTACAGAAGTCAAAACAGCATGGTTAAAATTTCAAACAGCAGTTTTTATATAAGATGGATGCTTCAGTACCACATGCATCTAGTTGGGGAGAAGTCAGAGACACTGCTCAACATCCCTCTGTGCATAGGACTCCCCTCTTCTCCTCCCCCCGCCCACCTAGAGGATGAACAGGCCCCAAATCTCAGCAGTGCCAAGGATGGAAACCCTGCTCAAGAGACTTAGATTTTATTAACACTTGCTGGAAGCATTGATTTCGGACTCTGCCACTTGTTGAGCAAGTCTGGTAATAATAGTAATTAATAATGGCCAACATTTTGAGGGCCTTTTGCATGACCCAAGACTAGCGCTAGGCTCACTATACATGTCCATTTCATTCTCTTACCAACCCAGTAAGTTGCTGAGAAGACTCGAGTTCAGAGTGGCCCACACAAGGGGTCTCTCTCTGGACCTCATTTCTTCTTCCGTGGTACAGGATCACAATATTTGCCTGTTGGGCTGTGTGTGGACTGTTGATACCAAAGGCCAACCGGCTGACACCTCATGGACCCTCAACAGACGCATCTGCTATGTTGACTGTATGAGCCTGGCACACAACAGTTAACTGCCAAGCCTGGCTAAGTGCCCAGCTGAGCCAGGGCCTGAGAACCACATAATTTCTTTCATTATCCCAGTTGCTGGGGGAATTGGCAGTGAGAGACCTGTGAAATACCTAAGATAAAAGTGACTAGGATTGCCAGAGGCTTGCCTTCTGATCAGTGCTGAGCCCCCAAAAAAGTTCTTTTCCAACCTACTTCCCTAGAGGATTGCAAACTGGCCCTTCCACCAGCAGCCAGAGGAGTGAGAGGGAGGCTGGCTCTCTTCCCCCACCCCCGCCCCCTCCACAGAAACCCAGGAGGCAGTTGTGGCAAGTCCTTCCTAGGAAAGGCTGGCCCTGCTTCGTTGTCTGCAGGGCAAACAGGAGTTGAGAAAAGATGGGTTAGTTGTGGATGAACCTGTTGATGTGACCATTATTTTCTGAGCACCTACTCTGTTCCAGGCACGCCAATCTTGACAGACAAGGCCCTTCACTTGTGGAAGTCACATTCTCGCAGGAGAGACAATCAGTAAACAAGCAAAGAAGAAACACCAGCTGGTGGTGAGTACCACACAGAGAATTAAAATAGGATGATGGCATCAGAGTGACTTGGGAGGTCCCTGAATAATGGGAGGGTGAAAGAGGGCCTCTCAGGAGGTGGCATTTAAGCTGAAATGTGGAAAACAGGAAAGGGTGAAGAAAGGGGTATTCATGAAACGTGCAAAGGCCCTGAGGTTAAAATAAATCAGCTATGTTAGACAAGGGGTTTTCTTAACCAGGCATTGTTATCGCGAGCCTAGGAAACATTGGCAATGTCTGGAGAGAGTTGTGTGTTTTTTTAATCTCGCCATAGGATATATTTGTATTGATTTTAGAGGGAAAAAGGGGGAGAGAGAGAGAGAGAGAGAGAGAGAGAGAGAGAGAGAGAGAGAGAGGCACCAATTGGTTGTCTCCAGTATATACCCTGACCTGGGGGTCAAACCCAAAACTTAGGTATGTGCCTTCACCGAGAATCAAACCCATAACTTTCTGGTGCACGGGATGATGTTCCAATCTACTAACTAAGCCACCCGGCCAGAGCTGGAGATAGTTTTGATTGTCACAACTTGGGGAGAGGGGTCCTGCTACTGAAATCCAGTGGGTTGAAGCCAGGATGCTGGTCCACATCCTACAGTGCACAGGTCAGCCCTCCCTGCAAAGGATGATATCCCCAAATGTCAGTCATCCTGAGACTGGAAAAGTCTGGGAGAGAGAGAAGAAAGAAAGCCTAGTGTGAGTGTCAAGGTTAAACCTCCCAGTCCTTCTATGAATCCCAACCAGATAATGGTAACCAAAGGAATGTGACCTTGCATTGGAATGGGGTCACATCCAAGGGGCATCCTGGGGACCCAGGACATGGGAAAAGGAACAGAGATTTCCAGGGAGGCAAGTTCCAAGTCAGGAGACTGATGAAGAGAGGCTACGATTAGGCCCTCGACAGACACTAGAGCCCAGAGCTGAGGCCTAGGAGTGGTCAGCGGAGTGTGACTAAACAGAGGGTCTGGGTGGACTGTGGGAAGCTGGCTGGATGGCCAGGCAGGGGGTGGAGGTCCCTGGAGGAGAGGGATAGCAGTATTTGCCCCCCGACCCTGTGCTTCTAGGCTAGTGCGAAAGTTCTCCCTCTGAGCCTGCTTCCTCATCCATAAAATGCTGACAGTCAACTCCACATCACAGCATTCATCAGGCCCGTGCGACAGAGGACTGACTCAGCAGGCCTGGCTTGTCCATACCCAGCACAGGAAAGTTCTGGCCTTTGCCCAGCTCCTGGGAGGTGTCCCTTAAAAGCCCTGGAAATAACCTGGCTGATAAGAGGGTCTTTGTTAACTTGGGGGCGTTGGGATATGCCAGACCATGGATGCTAACACTCTGATTTATACCAGGGGCCCTGGGCCATGCGGTATGAACTGGACTCCTGGAGAGGCTGAAGACTGAGATCTGCCATGTCTATATGAACAACACCCAGCAAAAGCCCTGGACACCGCGGCTTGGGTGAGCTTCCCCGGTGTGTAGTACACCGTGCATGTTGTCGCATGTCGTTGCTCTGAGAGTTAAACCCTGTCCGCACGACTCCCCTGGGAGGGGACGATTAGAAGCTCCCGCTTGGTCTTTCCCGGATGCCACCCACACGCCTCTTCCCTTGGCTCCTTTCAATCTGTATCCCTGAGTGTGTGCGCCTTCCTCAAAGACGCCCGGCGTCAAGCAGGAGCTGCTGGCTCATCTTTTTCATGAAACCGGTGTTGGAGTAATCTTACACGGAAGGTCTCCTTTCAGCTCACCTTGTTTTAGCAATGAGATGTCTACAAAAGAAAGGGGACAAATTAAATAAAAAACAAATACATGCACAAAAAGAAAGGGGACATCACAGAGACATCAGGTGAAGCTGTTTTATTTAGAAGAGGCATGCAGGAGCTCTGAGAGACCACCAAGAACGCATCCTGTCTGTTATTTGCTAACATTTAAGTGGAAATAAGATATTCTAAATGACCAGCATTAAGATGTATAACAACTTAGGCAGATGGCCCCTGGCTTAGGATGGTTTGACTCAGAAATTGTTGACTTTGCGATGGTGGGAGAGTGATATGCATCCAGTAGACATCCTACTTCGACCTGAATGTTGATCTTTTCCTGGGCCAAGGATGTGTGGGGCGGAATTCTCTCCTGGTGGGGACAGTGGCAGGGGTCATGAGGGTGGACAACAGATACTCTACTGTGTGGCATTAAGTGCATTTTTGACTTAAAATGTTTTCAACGTAGTGTAATGGGTTTATTGGGATATAACCCTATCATTAAGGCAAGGAGCATCTGTATAATAAAAAGTAAGTTTCCCTTCCGATCCAGGCCTTAAAACTCTCTACTCATCTGTATCCTTTCATTGCAACAAACCATAATTTTGGGTAAAACAGCTTTTTCTGAATCCTGTGAGTCCTTTCAGTGAACCCCTGAAACCAAGGGTGGTCTTGGGGTCCCAGAGCAGCAGGGTCTTTCCTGAATGGACAAGGCAGGGAAGATAAGGTGAGGCAGAGAAGGAAGAGGTATGGAAAAGCTCAAACTACTCGGTTGAACGGATGCTTCCATTTCTTGAGTGCCCGCAGGTAAAGTGGGGACTTTACATACCGTCTCCCAAGTGCCTGGTGCACATGCCATTGATCACGGGCATTTTGGCATCATCTTGATCTCCAGGCACATCATGCTTCCTCACATGCGGCCCCCGAGGGGTTGCCTGGCTGTCCTCCCCCAGTCCACCCCTGAGTGGGCCTCACTCCCATTTCACAGACCATGCGGCTCATGTCCTGGAAGAGAGGCTACGTGCCTGAATCCTCCAGGAAGGCGGTGGAGGAGACGGCCCTGGCGCCAGGCCCATGGACGTGGCGGTACAGCTCCCTTCTGTCTGTGCTTTACTGATACTGACAGGCGGGTGGGCAGGCCTTCGATCACCAGGGCATTTCCAATGTGGTCTGAGTGTGAGAAGGTCTTGCTCTGGCTACACAGTCTGTGTTTTTTATTATTTTCCCCCCCTCGCTTTATTGTGATGTAATCAACGCATAATATCTTTTAAGTTTGAAGTATAGGACTTGATGCACTTATATGTCACAAAATGGTTACCATCGTAGGTTATCCAACGCCTTTATCACATAGTTACCATTTGTGTGTGTGTGTGTGTGGTGAGATCTAAGATCTACGCTCTTAGCAAGTTTCAAGTATATAATACAGAATTGTTAACTATGATCGCCATCCTATATGTCAGGTCTCCAGGACTTATTCATCTGTTTTTGTGTGTGTGCATTTATTTTATTTTATAGAACTTATTCATCTTATAATTGGAAATTTGTAACCTTTGACCAACATGTCCCCATTCCCTTCACCCTGCCCTCCCACTCTCTGTTTCTCTGAGTTTGGCCTTTTAGAGTTTACAGGTAAGTGAGATCACACAGTTATTTGTCTTTCTTTGTCTGATTTATTTCACCTAATGCCCTCGAAGTCTATCCATGTTGCTGGGAGTGGGATTTTTTGCTTATTTCAAAGACCTCATCAACAGCCCCTGGAAATTTGCTAATCTCCCTTCTTATCAAAGACAGCTGGCCTCAGCCCCAGGCCTCCTGCAGGCAAGGAAATGTGATCAGTTTATTTAAAGCTGCTTTTTCTGTCACCCCACCCCCACCCCAACACACACACACACACACACACACACACACACACACACACACACACTGCTCACATTAGGCGACAGAGAATTCTCTGTGGTGGTGCTGCCCTGGGCCCTGCAGGAGGCTCAGCAACAGCCCTGGGCTCCACCCACTAGATGCTAATAGCTCCCCCTCCCCAGTCATGACAACCGAAGTGTCTGCAGGCATTACAAGTGTCCCCGGGGAGAAGAAAGGTCCCCGGTTGAGAACTGCTGGTTTAAATAGTACACGAGGTGCTTGGACATTTGTTGGAGGGGATGGTGCGCGCAGGACCAGGTGGGGAGTTCCTCTGAGGGTTCATCCTTTGGGCTTACCCGTCCAGGGCTGGGCACAGCTCCCAGCATCCTACTGCCTCCCACTGTGCACACCTGGGCCCAAGCTCAACTTTCTTGGAACCCCCGGGGACCCAGGTGTTGGAGAGGCTGGCTGGTCCCTGGGCCCCAGTGCCAAGCGCCAAGAAACCACAGTTGCTGTGGAGACTGCTGAGCTCTTAGGGTGAGAAGCTGGTTGGTTGAGGGGCAAAAGGCTCCGGTGCCTGGAGGAGCCAACATCCAGGGACCTTGGCTGAGAGGTCACAATCCAATGTCTACCCACTAGCGTTAGCAGACCCAGCAGAGCAGCGGGGAGCAGCTGCTTCAGTTCCCCAGGGACCCTGCAGGTGACAGGGCTGCAGGTCACTGTGGGGGGCCTTGGAGGGTGAGACAGACACACCCCACTCCGATGGCCCTGCCTGGCTGGCCGCCCAGGAAGGCCACTCGGCCACTGGTGTGAGGTGTCTGAGACCCAGTCCCTGTCCCGGGGAAAGATTGTGCAGGTGGGTGGACAGCATGAGCACGGGCCCCCTCAGCCCAGGCACCCGCCGGCGGCTTCTCCAGGGTCGGGCAGGCCTCCTCCCAGAACCTCCATCCAACAGTGTGGCCATCTTCATCAGCTCTACCGTCTCAGGTAAGGGGCAGGGCAGGGCTTGGGTTTTCGAGGCCAGGGGGCACTTTTGGGGCTGCCAGGGCAATGGGCATGGCTCACGGTGTCCCCTAAGAGATCTGGATGTGAATGCAGCCCAGCCAGTGACCCATGTGGGAACTGGTAAAGGTGAGCATCCCAGACCCTCTGTTTCTTCTTCTTCTTCTTCTTCTTCTTTTTTCATTCTTTTTGTAAAAAAAAACAAAAAACATATTTTATTGATTTTTTTACAGTGAGGAAGGGAGAAGAATAGAGAGTTAGAAACATTGATGAGAAAGAAACATTGATCAGCTGCTTCCTGCACACCCTCTACTGGGGATGTGCCTACAACCAAGGTACATGTCCTTGGTCGGAATCGAACCTGGGACTCATCAGTCTGCAGGCTGACGCTCTATCCACTGAGCCAAACTGGTTAGGGCTTTGTTTTTTTGATAAGCCAGGCTGGGAGCCTGACTTGATAGAGTTGCTATGGGTGGCAAACGATATTGCAACTAACATTTCTGATGAATGCATGGTGCATGAGGCTTAAAGAGTGCCAGAATCTTCCCACTGCCCTGCATGACTGGGACTGCTCACCTCCCTAACTTTATCTCATACTATCCTCTCCTGGAACCCATGAAGCCCTAAGCCCCAAAAGCTATCGTTATTTAATTTATGTGTTTGTTTAATGTCTGGCTCCCCCCACTAGGCTATGAGCTTTGCCAGGGCAAAAACTACATTGAGCAGTGTTCTGGCAAATGTTTAATAACCTGATCTTCAAAAATTTTTAAGTAAAACAACAACAAAAACCACATAAAACACCTGATTTGTACTGTCTGCCAGTTTCTGTGGTTTAAGTCCTCCACCATGGTCTATTTCAAGCTGCCAGTGTGACTTCATAAACATGGAGTGGGGAAGAGTTGGGCAGTGCCACCCCCCTGCCGCCGTGCCCCCCACATCCTCTAGTATTTTCCTGATACAAAGGCAATAGCAGTAAACAAACTCAGGAGCAGAGCTCCCAGCCAATGTGGTAAGATGATTTGGGAGCAGTGACCTTTGAGTACTTGTGCTTTCTGCTTTTGTTCTAATGTATTCCATTGCAAGTTCAGATCTTTTAATTTTTCATAATGGCTATGTCAACACCCACTGGCTCACAGAATTCCTGAGGATTTAGCCCTCAGCTTTCCCATGCCAGCAGGGGCCAGCTCTGGCAGATGGCATTAGTTATATACGTCCAGGTTTCTGTTGTGCCCTTGATCTAAGCAGTGTCTAGATCTAAAGAAACTTCCCAGTTGATATTTATAGACAAATGTAAACAACCTGTGGGATTTCTAAAATGAGCATGGGAAGGGAAGGGGTGGGACAAGATTGACATTGAGGCCAGCTGACCTGGGCAGCTTCTTTGTACCAGTGGCTCCTGAGAGGGAACAGGCCGGGCTGAGGGACCCCACCCTCCAGTGCATGAATTTTCATGCACCGGGCCTCTAGTGTGTGTGTGTGTGTGTGTGTGTGTGTGTGTGTGTGTGTGTGTGTGTATAGAGAGCGAGAGAGAGAGAGGCCTTTTATTTTATTTATTTATTTAGTTAGTTAGTTATTTTTTGTTCATCCTTACCAGAGGATATTTTTCCATTGATCTTTTAAAGAGAGTGGAAGAGAGAGGGAAAACAGAAAGAAACATTGATGTGAGAGAACCACATTGATTGGTTGCCTCCTGCATATCCCCCAACCAGGGTCCTGGGCCAAGGAGGTGCTTGCAACCAAGGTACATGCCGTTGACTGGAATTGAACCCAGGACCTCTTAGCCCGCAGGCCGATGCTCTATCCACTGTTCTTTTAATTCATTTAAGTTCTTTTAAACCGGCTAAGGCTGGGAGGCCTTTTAAAGACACTAATATGACCTCCTCTTGGCCATGTGGAGAAAACAAATGCTTCAATATCTATGTTGCACTAGGTGCTTTTACTTGTACACTCAGGTTCCACCGACATTTATTGAGTGCCTGTGGTGAGTGCTGGACAATCAGGAATGGCTGCGACGAGAAGAGGTTTTTCTACTTCAGGAGCTTGCAGGCCTGAAGTGCAGCCTCAGGCCTGGCACTGGGCATAAGGCTGCACCGTGAAGTCAGTGGTGGAGAAGGTCTTAGAATCCATCCAGGTTTATGCTGGGTAGGGCTGCCAGATTTAGCAAAAACAAACAAATAAACCAAAAAATAAAGCCAGGGTATCCAATTAAATTTCACTTCAGATAAAGCATGAATAATTGCGTTCTATAAGTCTATGCCTATGGTAACACATGATTGGTTGTTTATCTCACATGCAAATGGAACTGGGTTTATCAGATATGCAAAGCTATCCAAATATTGCATGGAACAGGACATACTTATACTAACAGGTTATTTGTTGCTTCTCTGAAGTGCGAATTGAACAGGGTTTATTAGAAATGCAAATGTATCCAAATGGTGTGTGGAATGGGCTATGGGTATGCTACCAAGTTATTCCTTGTTTACCTGAAATGCAAATTCTCATGAGCATCTTGTATTTTATCTGGCAACCCTAACCCTGGGCAGCTACCCACCCGGGTTAGCTGGGAGCTAAGGGATGTTTAGTGCTATTAGCTGGAAAGTCCCAGGCAATCCAGGAGGTTGGTCTCCTTAGGTTGACCTCATGTATTTGTATCGTTTGATGTCCTCTCAAGGGCCTCGGCCTGGGTGGGAGGGAATGGAGCTAAAATCAGAGCCATGGACCAGGAGAGAGTTCTGGGTTCTTCCATTGAACACCGCCCATGTTGTTCCTTGCAGATATGGATGCGGAGAGAGAAGCTCTGCAGACGACCGCGTACCCTGAAGTGCAGACCTTCTGCCAAAAGCATGGCCTGATGTTTGAGGTAATCATTCCCTGCCCATGCTCCCTGCCTCAGTTTCCTCTACCTGGCAAGAGGAAACCAGGGTGTGCCACCTGGGCAGTCCCCGCGGGGCTCTGTGCTCAGTTTCATGCTTTCCTGTTAGTCTTGAAATGCATCATGATTTTTGAACAAGAGACTCATGTTTTCTTTTTGCAGCAGCAGACCCTGCAAATTCTGGAGCAGGTTCTGGCAACGGGCCAGGGAGATAAAAGTCTTTTGAAAAGGCAGATGGAGGGATGACGGCGTGCGGTGGGCACTGCGGTTGGCACCGGGCGGGGTGACACAGTGCTAGGAGCGGAAATCTTGAGACCCTGCTCCTTGGACGCGTCACTTTTGTGTTGTTTTCCCTGCCCTCCAGGCCCTGCCTGCCCGGGAGTAGCTTGAGGACTGTGGGATATGCAGGGGGGCGTGCGATGTGCCTTTTTCCAGAGTGCTGGACACAGTCGCTACTGCCCCAAACAGTCTCCTACACCTCACACCGATCTCGGGGCAGGTTGGGGGGTCAGGTGGGGGGAGTCACTCCCTGCACGTTTGATGTGGAAACCGACAAACCATCTTTGGGGTCTCATCTCTAATGGGCGTTGCCTCCTTGCCATTTATGACAGCAATCCAGCGCCTTAAAGTCCCTGGATTATAAGGCCAACGACCATTGATATATTAGTAAGAAAGAAGCAGTGCTGGAAATTCGACTGCCTGCCATTGAGCATGAGACACAGCTCCATGGCAGAGGCCCTGGAAAGGAAACCTACACGCTGAGAACTGATGAACGCCCATGTTCATCGCTTAATGGCCACATGGGCGCTAGCTATGCAGCACGCACTGCAGACATCCTCAATCAGTGGCCCACAGAGAGGAAGGTTCTTGCCCAAGGCTGATAGCTGACCCTTTTCCTTCCTCCCTTCCTTCCTCCAGTCACATTCAGCACTGTGGTCCTTTCACCCTGTGCTGTAGCTCAATAGGAATTGATGTCGGGGCAAAATAATTTAAGGAGGTAGGGACTATTCTGAGTCTCATCCTCCCTGCTTCCTCATCCCAGCCTTTCAGGGGGTCAGCCTCGCTCCTTGAATTGAGCCATTCTGCTGGGGCCCTCCTATGGCTAGCAGGCAAAAATGGACCGAAAGCGTGCGGTTGCCAAGGCGACTTGGCCACATCTGATTTTGGCCAAACGAAACACCCTCCTTCGCAAAGAAAGCTCTGCAAACAAGTGTGGACATGTCCTTGCTTAAAAACAAACAAACAAACAAACAAACAAACAAAAAACAACAGTTTAAAAATGCTCAGGGTCTTACTTTTTTTTTTTTTAATGTTTTTGAGTAAACTTCTACTTTGGGATTGAGATTTACAGGAAGCTTGTGTGTGATACAGAGTTCCCATATACCTTGCACCCAGTTTTTTTCCTGAATGTGAACATCTCTCATTATCAGGTGCATTTGTACAACCAAGAAATGGACACTGGCACATTGTTATTAACCAGCCTCCTGATGTTACCCGGATGTCACCAGTTCTCTCTGGACTCCAGGTCCCCCAGGGAGCCCCAGGTGCATTTAGTTGACAGGTCTCCCCCGTCTCCTCCAGTTTGGGATGACTGCTTGGTCATGACCTTGCTCATGACCTTGCCAGTCTCAGGGAGGACTGGCCTGGCACCTTGCAGGATGCCCCCGATCTGGATCTGCCTGATCTTTTTCTCATGAATACTCTGGGCATTCATTTAAGTTCTTTAATTCAGACATCCCCCTTCGGGGAGAAGCTGTCAAAAATTATTGAAAGAAACTTTATGCCTTTGCCAAAGGTAATGGAAAGGTCACCCATCCCTCCACGGTCCTGACACACCCACACTTGTGATCTCCAGGTCGTCGATCTGAGGTGGGGAATTCAGCACACACAGGCCACGGACCACCTGACCACGGAACTCTGCTTGGAGGAGCTCGATCGGTGTCGGAAAACATCCCTAGGGCCGGCTTTTGTTGTGAGTCTCTTGGGAGAGATGGGGTCACTCTTTCGTCTCTTCTAGCACCAGGATTTGGCCCCTGCTTCCCAGCCAAATCCAGGCGTGGAGGGATGCAGGTGGCATTTCTGCTATCATACCCTATCTCCACAGCCTTTCTGGGGCAGACATTGCTAATCATTCGCAGCACGTTTTCTGCAGAGCTAGCTGGCACCCAGGCATTAACAGTCAAGTGGAAGCAGCAGGTAATTTAGAGAGCAGAGTGTTGAAGTCCAAAGGGATCTTCGGATTGGCTCTGGACTTTCCATGACCTTTCCCACCCCATCTACTTTATTTATTTATATTTTAAGTCTTTATTGTTGAAAGTATTACACATGTTCCCCCCCACACTCTTACCCCCCCCCCCCGCCACTGACTTCTTCTAACCCGCCTCGACCCCCAACCCCAGGCCCTCATTACCCTATTGTCTGTGACCATGGGTTATGCATATATGCATCCAAGTTCTTTGGTTGATCTCTTCCCACCCACCCATCCTCCCCTGCCTTCCCTCTGAGATTCCACAGTCTGTCCCATGCTTCTATGTCTCTGGATCTATTTTGTTCATCCACGTATTTTGTTCATTAGATTACACATACGAGTGAGATCATAGGATACTTGTCTTTCTCTGACTGGCTTATTTTGCTTCCCGTAATACTCCAGGTCCATCCATTCTGTTGCAAATGGTAAAAGTTCTTTCTTTTTTAACAGCTGGTTAGTATTTCATTGTGTAGATGTACCACAGTTTTTTTATCCACTCACCTGCTGATGATCACGTAGGCTGTTTCCAAGTCTTAGCAGTCGTAAATTGTGCTGCTATGAACATAGGGGTGCATATATCCTTTCTGATTGGTGTTTCTGATTTCTAAGGAAATACTTCTAGAAGTGGGATCACTGGGTCAAAAGGGAATTCCCTTTTTAATTTTTAAGGAAACTCCTGTTTTACACAGTGGCTACACCAGTCAGCAGTGTACAATAATTCTTTTATTAAATTTTTATTTTTTATTAATGTATTACATGTGTACATATCTCCCCATTGTCCCCACCCTCTATTCCCATGCATTCCCTAACCTACAATACTTCTTATTATCATCCTTTAATTGAAAAAAAGTACCAAAAAACTGCCCAGCGGGTTGGAAAATCATCCCATGCACCAAAAAGTTGTGGGTTTGATCCCCAGTTGGAGGCAACCAATTGATGTTTCTCTTTGTCTCTCTCTCTCTCCCCCTTCCTCTCTCTCTAAAATTAATAAACATATCCTAGGGTGAGGATTTCAAAAAAGAATACTAAAAACTAAAATAAGTATTGAAAAGTATCCCAACTCTGAAAATGCCTTATCAGTTTACAAAAATAAATAATTTGAAAAATTATCTTATAAATATAGGGAATAAAAGAGATCAAAAAAACAAATTAAAAAAACCCACATTTTTTTTTCTAAACAAAAGCCTTAACATTTATAAACTCCAACTAAAAACCCCAAAGAACCTGTGAGGTTCTCCAGTGGGGGTTAAAGAAAAAGAATAGTAAAGGGGGGAAAGCCAAGACAGTATCTTTGCCCAGCACACCTTAATCACAAAGAAGCTTCGAGCAGCTACCAATAAAAATAAAAATACTCTGAACCTCTCCTGGAGATAAGAACGAAGAATGTAGGAGAGTATGGCCCCATTTTAAAAGCTCTTTTCTAGGGAAATAAAGAGAACTAGGGAGGTGTGCTTGGCCTTAGAATTGCCTGCTCATTGTGGTAGTCATGAACCACATGTGGAGATTTAAACTTAAATTATTTAAAATGGGCAGAAGTAAAATTTCAGTTCCACATGGGGATGGCAAGGAGCCACTGTAACTGGAGAGCACAGATGAGAACACTTCCAGTGGCACAGAAAGTGCTGGCTGAGAGGGCAGGCCTCCCTATAAGAAACAAGGTGTGTGAGAAGTTTCTTTGTTATATGTTGTTTTGTCTATACAACTAGAGGCCCAATGCATGAAATTCATGAACTGGTAGGGTTTCTTGCAGCCGGCTGCCAGCTGCTCGCTAGGGCCTCTGTCCCTTCCCGAGTGGGCCCTGCCCCCTGGTTGAACTCCAGACAAACTCCCGGTCAAGGGAACAATTTGCGTCCTACGCTTTTATTATATAGGATGGCACTTGGGTTCACTCTTTTGCTGTATACTTTTCTTGGCACCACCTTTTGTCCCCTTTTCTCCCAGCCCCCTCCAGCTTTATTGAGATATTAGAAGGCTGGTGCATGAAATTTGTGCACAGGAAAGGGGGAACGGGGGAGGGGTGCAGGGGGGGGAGGATGGTGTATTCCTCAGCCCGGCCTGCACCCTCTCCAATCTGGCACATCCCTCTCACAATCCAGGACTGCTGGCTCCTAATCACTCACCTGCCTGCCTGCCTGATCACCCCTAACCACTCTGCCTACCATCCTTCTTGCCCCCAACTACCCCCCTGCAGTCTGATCACCCCCAACTGCCCTCCCCTCCTGGCCTGATTGCCCCTAACCACCTCTGCCTCAGCCCCGCCACCACAGCTTTGTCTGGAAGGTCTCCTGATCTAATTAGCATATTATCCTCTTAGATAACTGATATACAGCATTGTATACTGTAGGTTTAAGGTATACAGCATAATGCTTTGACTTACATAAACTGTGAAGTGATTACTACAATAAGTTTTGTTAACATCCATCATTTCATATAGATACAAATAAAGACAGCAAAAGAGAAGGATTTTTTCTCCTTGTAATAAGAACTCTCAGGATCAGCTTTCAACTATCCTACGAAGCAGTGCTCACGTATTTACATTACATCCCAAGGACTTAGTTATCTTGTAACTGGATGTTTTCACCTTTTGAACCAATGTTTTTGTTATTGTTGCTTTAAAATACAACCCAACATCTGGAAAGCTCTACACTCTTGCTTGCGTATCTCCTTCATAAGTAATGTTTTCCCAGTCTTCTCATTTAGCTTTCCAAATGAGCTTGATGATTGATCATTTTGTTGCGTTTTAAAGAAAAAAAAATTACTAAAGGGAAAGGGGAGGTGAGGAGAAAGAGAACTCCAGAGGGAATTCGATTTTGCAACCCAAACCGAAGGCAGTGAAAAGCACAACACAGTTTCCAGGTGACCCGGGGAACCGGAGGCTGATCTCTGAGCTTCCCCCAGGCCCCGCCGGCCCAGGGACCTCACACACCCTTCCAGAGGGGCTCTGTGGGCCAGCAGGATGGAGGACCTCTACCCACATTCTGCTTTCCTCCTGTCCCAGGCACCTCCCCTCTGTTGTCCCAGAGTCACAGCTTCATTCTCCGTTTGTGGCTCTGATTTGGGGGGCTCTCCATGGAAAGCAGAGCGGTGCCAGGGGGCCCTTGGAGAGGACTCTCTCTCTGGTAAATAAGTCATTAGGCGGCATGGCAGGGGACCTCTCCCCAGGCACTTCTTCTCAAGGCCCTGGGTCTCTTGGGGCACCAGAAGCAACAGTCTCCAGACAGTTGCTCCTGATAGCTCCTTGATCTCATTCTTTGCAGCTCTTCCCACTCCCCTTGCTTTGGTCCCACTGACCCGAGTATTTAATTTAAAAAAAAAAAAAAAATATATATATATATATATATATATATATATATATATATATGATTATTATTATTATTATTTTAACCATCTGTCTTCTTCCTAAGATTTTCTGGTCTGTGGTTTGCTGGTGACACCTTTCTCAACTTCCCTTGTCCCTCCAAGGCTGTGGCTATTGGGAAGGCCCTGGGAGAACCGCGTCCTCTTCAACATCCTGTCATCTCAGATTCCATATCCAGGTTTCCAGGGTGCACACCCCTGAAATATTCTGAAACAACCCCATGAAGAGGGAGGGGTGCTTGCTTCCATTTCATGAGGAAACTCAAGACTTTGGGTCCTATGTCCTAGACCTAATTCTCTTGCATTCCAGTCTGCACTTTCTCAGAATCTGTTGGGGCAGAGAGAGTGCCTCCTAGCATTCTCAGCACCAGACCAAAATGTTTGGGCCTCACCACACCCCACAAAATCATGCCCGCAGGATGGCCTTTTCTCCCCCCACTGCTCCCTTCTTATTGGCGCTTTCCTGCACTGGAACATGCTGTTTCCTCTGCTTGTACATGCCTGAACTTCCTGCCACAGGGCCTTTGCACATGCTATTTCACTGTTTGCCAGGCTCTCTGTCCAGTGCATCCTTCTCAGATCTTATTCTGCAGCTCAATCCTCACTTTCTCAGAGGAATTTTCCTGACTCTACAGCCATGTTTATCCTTTCTTCCTAGCATCAGCTGCACTTGGACATTGGTGCCAGACTCACCTGTTAGGACTCCCAGGGCCAGGAAGGCAAGGACCAAGACCATTCTGGTCACTGCTGTCTCTTGAGCAGCTATCATGGATTTGGCTCAATAAATATTTGTGGAATGACTCTGTTCAGAACTCAGAGGTTCCACATTGGGACTGGATCCCCTCCACCCCCCACACCCCCCAGTTCCAATTTGGCACCTTCTCTGGGGCCTCAATTTCCACATCTAATAAGGAGGAAGCAGGACTTCAGGTTTTCCTAGGAGCATTAGAGTTGGGAGGAGAGTGAGACACTTGCTTGCAGCACGAAATTTAAGGGGGTGCCAAAAATCATAGTGATCAAGATAAATATTTTAGTGCAATCTTCTTAAAAAAAATCAAAATTGGCCGAAACCGGTTTGGCTCAGTGGATAGAGCATCGGCCTGTGGACTGAAAAATCCCAAGTTGGATTCCGCTCAAGGGCGTGTACCTTGGTTTCGGGCACATCCTCAGTAGGGGGCATGCAGGAGACAGCTGGTCGATGTTTCTCTCTCATCAGTTTCTAACTCTCTATCCCTCTCCCTTCCTCTCTGTAAAAAATCAATAAAATATATTTTAAAAAATCAAAATTGATAAAAAAAATCCACAAAGAACAAAATGTCAAAATTCTACATAAAGACCGGATCCTTTCTGCCCTTGTGAGTTGTCCCTGGGCCTGGCTCCCTGGCTGCTGTTGGAGACAGTTCTGCTGCCAGGGCCACCTCAGGGCTTGAGATTTGGGCAGAACCCATGGAGCCTGTAGCTCTTGTCCCAGTGCCTACTCCTGGGGCAACCCAGTGCCTACATATGAGGAGCTGCCATTCTCTCTTATGTGCAAAGAAGGGGAATTCATATGTCCTGGGGCTGCTGCAACACATGGTCACAAACCAGTTGGCTTAAAACAACCAAATTTATTCTTTTGTGGCCTGGAGTCCAGAAGTCTGACACCAAGGTGTCAGCAGGGCTATCTCTGCCTCCACTTCTTAATGTGGTTTTCACCATGGCACTAGAGCCAGACACATTTTTAGGAGCTCTGCCTGCCTTACCAAAGGTCATAGAGCTAAGTGCCAGAGCCGACATTTGAACCCGTGTCCTTCTCTCTTACCCTCTCTCTGCCAGGCCCTCCTCGGTGACCAGTACGGCCCCTGTCCGGTCCCCACGCTGATCGAGGAGAAGGAGTGGGAGGCACTGAAGGCCCAGCTGACCACCAGACCAGGTGACCTCGAGCTGGTGGCTCACCACTTCCGGAGGGACGAGAACACAGTGCCCCCCAGCTACGTGCTGCAGGCCCTGGGCACCGGGGACACCCACGGGCCGGAGGAGGCCACCCTGACCTCTGTGCTGCGCTGTGGAGCCCAGGAAGCCAGGAGGCTGGGCCTCATCACCCAGGAGCAGTGGCATCGCTACCAGCGGTCAGGTGAGGTAGTGAGACGCCCCTAGGACCATGGGAAATGCCCAGGTGATCAGAATTTACATTGAGTGTGTCCAAATGCCACCGTCCACATTTCTATAAATGTCGAACCAGCCTAGCTGCCCAGTTCCGAGACAGGTCATTTTACAGATGACCCAGGAGAGTTCAGCCCTGTTCCAGTTAAATTTTGGTCTCTCAGGATCCTCCTCTGCTCCTCCAGCTCCATTGCTTCTCCCAGGGAGGCTCCTGGCTTTAGGGGACATGTTCTAAGACCACCACCATCCCTGCTGGCCTTGGACCAAGAGGCTCTGGGGATGCAGGACTGTTGAGGTCAAACCCAGGACATTCCTTGGAAAATGGAATGCCTGAGTTAGACCCTGCTGAGAACTCAGCCTTCTGGCCATGCAGAACCTGCTTCAGAGTGGAAACTGAGGCCCCGGGAGGAGGAGTCTTACCTGGCCCAGGCTGAGAGTGGGGATCAGACCCTGTGACTGCTGAGTTCATCACCCACTCCCACCTGGCCTCTCACCTCTCACCCCACCCTCCACTCACGTCATCCTCCATTCCAGATATCAGAACGATTTTCCTAAAAATGCAGCATAATCAGTTCCCTTCCCCACCACTTGCTGCTAGCAAGAAACAGGTTCTTATTGCTTGTGGGTTAGTAATACATCAGTTTGTGGGCTATTAGTATGTCAACTTATATTACCAAACATTACACAGAGGAATTTATGTTACTTAAACTATTAAATATATGAATTCATTTATCTTCATATTCAATATATGAATTTAGATTATAAGTATTCTAGGGGCCCAGTGCATGAATTCGTGCACCTTGAAAGGAACTGTGGGCTGCAAGGCTGCAGTGGGCACAGGGGCGGGTCTTGGGCCATTATCCATGCCCGCACTTGGCCCCTTGCACCATGGCCCCTCGCACCATGGCCCCTGTCCCCTGTCTGCTGGCAGCCCCACTCCCACCACCGCCGCTCCCATGCACTGACGGTGCCTGGCCCCAGCTCACACCCACTGACTATCAGTGGGTGCAAGCACCTGCTGCTGCCCTGATCGCCCCTCAGAAGCAGGGGGAGGTGGAGAAGCCCTCAGGGGTGCTCAGGGCCTGCAGCCGCTTATACCGGCAGTGGGTGTGAACAGTGGCTCTAGCATTGGCAGCAGGTGCAAGCACCGGGTGGGACCATGGCTCACAGGAGCGAAGAATTTTCAGTAACCACCAGAGGCTTGCCCTGATGGAGCGACTGGTGCCCCAGCTTGGTCTGGCACCCCTTGCTCACCTGCTGCACCATCCCACCGCAGCCAATGCCCGCCATGTTCCACACATGTCCCCTGGTGGTCAGTGCATGTCATAGGGACTGGTTGTTCAGTTGTTCTGCCATTCGGTCTATTTGCATATTAGGGTTTATATATATATATGTATATATATATATGTACATATATATATAAAACGTGGATTTATATTACATGTAAACATATATATTTATTTATTTACATGTAAACATATATATTTATTTATTTAAAGGTATTAAATGTAGTAATTTATATTAATAGTATCTTAATTTTGTTAAAATATATTAATTATATATTTTCCATTACTAAAATATTAAATATATAAGTTTATTTATAAACATATTACATATATGAGTTTAATTTTATTAAAATATATTGATTATATTTTATCTATTACTAAAATTTAATGTATAAGTTTATCAATATTAAATATGTGAATTTATGTTATGAACATTAAATATGTGGACAAATTTAATATATTGATTTTTTAAAGATACTAATGTAGTAATTTACATTAATATTTAAATTTTATTAAAATATATCAATTATCTGTTGTATATATATAAATTCTAATAATGACATATTCACTTTTAAAAAATAAACTTTTTAGAGGGAGGGTCATTTAAAAAAATTGTTTAAAGTATTTTTATTGATTTCAGAGAGGAAGGGAGAGAGAGATAGAAACATCAGTGATGACAGAGAATCATTGATCAGCTGCCCCCTTGGGAATCAAAGTGTGACCTTTTGGTTTATAGGTCGATGCTCAATCACTAAGCAATGCCGACTGGGAGGATCATTTTAGATTAATAGGAAAGTACAAGGTTATAAAGCTACAAAGATCATGCAGAGTTCTCGTATGTTCTTTGCTCAGATAAGTTAACATCTTTTTGTTGTTGTTGTTGTTAATATATTTTATTGATTTTTTACAGAGAGGAAGGGAGAAGGATAGAGATTCAGAAACATTGATGAGAGAGAGACATCGATCAGCTGCCTCCTGCACACCCCTTACTGGGGATGTGCCCGCAACCAAGGTACACGCCCTTGACTGGAATCAAACCTGGGACCTTTCAGTCCACAGACCGATGCTCTATTCATTGAGCCAAACACGTTTCGGCAAAGTTAACATCTTATGTGATCACAGTACATTTGCTGGGACTGAAAAATTGACACAGATACTTAACATCAGTACGTGATGATTAACTAGACTCCAGAATTCACTCTGATGTCCTCAGTTTCCCCATTAACATCCCTCTATGGCCCAGGACCCCACCCCGGGCCCCACATTGTGTTTAGTTGGCCTGTCTCCTTAGGCTTCTCTGGTCCGTGACAATTTCTGTCTTCCCTTGTGTTTTTCATGACCTTGACCACTTTGAGGAGTACTGGCTAGGTGTTTTGTAGGATATCCCTCACTCTGGGCTGGGCTGGTGTTTTCTTGTGATTAGACTGGGGTGATAGGTTTCTGGGAGAAAGATCACAGAGGTGATGTTCCCTCTCCAAGCCACCATATCAGGGTATCGGGGACTTGATGCCCACCTGACATCACAGGTGATGCTAACCTTGATCCTTTGGTTAAGATAGGAAAGACATATCAATTTTGAATACATGGTTGATGTGACTAATGTTGATGGCTACTGTTTATTGAACACTTACTAGGTCGCTATTGTTTGCTCCATGACATGGAGCTAGATATGCTAATTGCTTTCATGACATGTCTGCCATCAAAGCCATAATTAGTATCTGGGATCTGTGCTTTGAAATGGGGCTGGATTTACAGCTCAGCCTGGCCCCTTTCCAGATCTATTGACTTCTCGAAGGCTTATAGCCTCAGTTTTCTCATCTGTAAAATGGAATTAGTAAGAGTTAATGTGTCATGGAGTCATTGTGGGGTTTAAAGGGTCCTGTCCCAGCCATGACCTCATTGGAGCTCTGAGTAGCAATGCCAAACTTAGCCAGTTAAGAAGTCCCACATGAAAGAACAAATAGGGATTCCTCGAAAGTAGCAGGAAGCATGATGCATGTCAGCAATGGTGTCTCGGACATGTTGTTTTCCAGTTACCTTGCTTAGCTTTCTTTCCTAAAAACTTTTTATTTTGAAATTCACAGGAAGTTGAAAAAAAATAGTAGAAAGAGGTTCCATGTATCCACGTATTCTTTCTTTCTTTATTTTTAAAGAAAAAGGTTTATTACTTAGTGGCCCAGGAGTGGATGAAGCAAATCACGGGGCACACAGCAAGGTAGTGGGCGGAGCAGTGCCCGAGAGAACAAGCCTGGGGATCTGCTTTTCATTTATCTATTTAAAAAAAATTTTTTTTATTGATTCCAGAGAATAAGAGAGAGGGAGAGAGAAACATCAATGATGAGAGAGAATCATTGATTGGCTGCCTCCTGCACATCCCGAATGGAGCCTGCAACCCAGGCATGTGCTCTGACTGGGAATTGAGCTGCAACCTCCTGGTTTATAGGTTGAACTCAACCACTGAGCCTTGCTGGCTGTGCTGCTTTTTATTTATCTGGACATTCAATATTATTTGATATTAGTTTCAGGTGTGCAGCATAGTGGTAGACATTTATATAATTTATAAAGGATTCCCACTTAGCACCATTCATAGTTTTACAATACTAGAGGCCTGGTGCACGGATTCATGCACCAGAGGGATCCCTCAGCCTGGCCTGCAGGGATAGGGCCAAAACCATCTCTCTGACATCTCCTGAGGGGTCCCGGATTATGAGAGTGGGCAGGCCAGGCTGAGGGACCCCACCGGTACATGATTGGGCTGGGAAGGAACTGCGGGAGGGCTCCAGGGCATGTCTGGCCAGTCTTGCCCAGTCCCTATTGGCTGGATCCCAGCAGCAAGCTAACCTTCTGGTTGGAGTGTCTGCCCCCTGGTGGTCAGTGCATGTCATAATGATAGGTCAAATGGTCGATTTGTGGGACACTTAGCATATTATGCTTTTACAAGTGGCCTGATGCACAAAATTCGTGCACATTAAAAGGGGATTAATTACAGGAGATAATTTAATATTGCTATTTGCCCTTTCTCTATAATAGAAGTGTCAGAGATGGAAAAAATTAGTAAAATGTATATAAAAATCTTCCTCCTGTCAGAGTCTGGGCGCACCACAGGACCCAGAGTGAAGTCCCTGCCCACCCGCATGAGCCTCAAAATCATGTGAGACTCAGACCCAGCCGCCCCCTTCCCCCCACTGGGCTAAATCCAGATCAGGCCAGTCCCACCCTTGTCAAGCCCCACAGAGCAGCGGATGTAGCCTCAGGTCTTCTGGTCTGGTGCCAGGACTGGGGATGTGGCCAGGGGCATGCCTTGAGGTCCCCTGTCAAGGCCCGCTAGGTGGGGGACACAGCCTGAGGTCCCTGGCCTGGTGCCAAGGTCAGAGGCATGGCCTGAGGTCCCCTGTCAAGCCCTGCCAAGTGAGGTGGGGGTGGGGGTGGGGGTAGCCTCAGGTCCCTGCTGATTGCTTGTTAAGGCTTCTTATGGGAACTTGGCCTCAGCTGTGGGAGCAGCCATCTTTGTGATGGAGTGATGGTCAATTAGCATATTCCCTCTTTATTAGATAGGATTATAAAGGATGATTGACTAAATTTCCTATACTGCTATTTTGTGACTACCAACCAGGCATTCTTTAACCAGTTTCCACCAAAGGTAACAGCTTGCAAAACTAGAGTACAATATTTACAACCAAGATGTGGACATTGTTATAATCCAGAGAGAGCACTACTCTTACAGGCACACACTTGGTGTGTGTGTGTGTGTGTGTGCATGAAGTGAGTGTGTGTGTGTGTGTGTGTGCGCACGTGTGCAACAAGCCTATGCATGTATATTTCATCCCGTGCAATTTTATCACCTGTGTAGCTTATAGTAACCACCACAGTCAATACATAGAGCTGTTATCTTATTGGAAGGATCCCTCCTGCTACCCCTTTAGAGGCACACTTACCCCTCCCAACACCCAGCCCTTGGCAACCACTAATCCACCTCCATCTCTATAATTTGATTTTATCATGTTATAGAAGATGGAATTGCACAGTCTGTAATCTTTTGATTGGCTTTGTTCCTTCAGCATAACGTGCTCAGCTTTGCACAGTATTAGTTCATAGTAAATCCTCAAAACAGCCCCCCACGATTGGACTGGTATGTCCATGTTACAGAGAGGAAACAGATTCAGTGAGGTACAGTGGTTTGCACAAGGTCACACAGCTTGAAGATGGTCTTGGATTGGTTCATGCCGAAATGTGTTCAAGAAGGATCCCATTTTGGGACTGATAGTTGCCTTCACACCTGTTCACAGGGCTGAGGCGAATGTGGGGTCACTCCAAGGAAGACTTTTGAGTGGCTCTTGTCTTTGGCTCAGAGACTAAGTCCTGTCTCCAAGGGGCTGGCTCACTCAGCTGCAAAGAGCTAGGAGCCTCTGCTGAGTGCAAGGCAGCTTCAAAAATAACTTCTTAGGTCTGATTGCTATTTCCAAACAATGGCTTCTAAGTAGTCAATGTGGCCCTTCGGTTCTGGAAAATATGGGTGGGTTCTCAGGGCAGCTGCTACCTGCTCTGGAACAAAGGTCTGGCAAGAGATGCCCTGAGGACCAAACCTAGCCCACCATTTGTTTTTGTTTTTTAAATAAAGTTTTATTGGGACATACTTGAGAGCATTCATTTGTCTAAGGTGATGCCATATCACTCAGGTGCATGTTGAACTTCAGAACCACTACCCTCACCTCCCACATGTGTCTCCCAAGTGTCCCCACTCAGGCCAGCGCGTGAACCACACTCTCTCCCCTTCTCCTCTCCTTTGCAGTCATCGAGTGGGAGTTAGAACGGGGTCTGCTGAGCTTGACAGATGGGGAGCAGGGGGCCACTGTCTTCCTAAGGGAGATCCAAGACCTTAACAGACACATCCTGGAAGACTGTGCCCTAAAGATGGTGGACCGGCTCGCAGATGGCTGCCTGGACACAGACTCCCAGAACCTTCTCAGCAGCCTCAAGGGGCGCATCGCTGACAAGCAGCCGGGAGTCCTCAGGGCCCACCATCTGCCGTGGAGCCGCGACCTGGTGAACCCCAAAAATAAGGCTCACGCCCGGTACCTGCACGAGCTAGGGGAGCAGTTTGTGGCCAGGGCTAACCACCAGGTCCTCGAGCGCCTCCGGGAGCTGGAGGCGGGCAGGCAGGAATTGGCCTGGCTCTACCAGGAGATCCGTCACCACCTGGGGCTGAGTGCCGAGGCCACTAGGACTTTCTGCGGGCGCCAAGAGCTCCTGGCCGAGGTGGGACAGCGACTCCGGCAGAGTGACAATCGCCCCCACACGCCGCTCGTGCTCTTTGGCCCCCCAGGCATCGGGAAGACAGCTCTGATGTGCAAGCTGGCCGAGCAAACGCCGGCGCTGCTGGGCTGCAAGACGGTGACGGTCCTGCGGCTTTTGGGGACATCACAGATGAGCCGCGATGCCCACGGCCTGCTCCAGAGCATCTGCTTCCAGGTGTGCCTGGCCTACGGGCTGCCCCTGCCTCCTGCCCAGGTCCTGGAGGCCCACACCAGGGTGGTCCAGTTTTTCCACACCCTCCTGCACACTGTCTCCTGCCGGAACTTCGAGTCCCTTGTGATCCTGCTGGACTCTGTGGATGATGTGGACTCCACCCACCGTGGGAGGAGGGTTCCCTGGCTGCCTCCCAAGTGTCCCCCCAGGGTCCACCTCGTCTTCTCGGCCTGCTCAGGGCAGCGGGGAGTTTTAGACGCTGTGCAGCAGACGCTCCTGGACCCAGAGTCCTACTGGGAGGTGAAACCCCTCTCCAGCAGCCAAGGGCAAGAGATGATCCGGCTCCTGCTGGCGGCCTCCAGGAGGACACTGAGCCCAGGGCAGAGGGATCTGCTCTGGGCCGGCCTTCCAGAGTGCGGACACCCCGGGCAGCTGAAGCTGGCCTTTGAGGAGGCCCGGAAATGGGCGTCCTTCACTGTGCCCGCCCCTCTGGCCTCCACTGCTGAGGAAATGCTGCATGAGCTGTGTGCCCGTCTGGAGGAGACCCACGGGCAGCTCCTGGTGGCCCGCGTGCTGGGCTACATTGTGTCTTCCCGGTAAGTCTCTGTTTTTCCCGCATTAAAATAAAAAACACCTGGATTAATTTTATTTTTTTATGCTAGTAATCAGGGCTCATGTACAAGAAAAATATAAAACATGCTACATAAAAGTCCCTCTCTTAAAAATAAATGTGA